>LNAC01000007.1:6964018-7173799 GCA_002007465.1 Ailurus styani
TCATGACCTGAGCCGAAGGCAGAGGCTTTAACCCACTGAGCCACCCAGGCGCCCAAATGAATAAATAAAATCTTTAAAAAAAAAAAAAGAGGGGCTTTCAGTGTGTCACACAGAATGGGATGTTGTGAAGTCTCTGGAAAGTAAGTTTGTATCTCATACATTCTGACTTATCAAGGTGTCAATCTTAATAATCTTTATTGTTAATTAATGGCTGAATTCTAGAATATTTTATACAAAAACTTATATTGAAAGAAATGTCACCTAGAAGATGTTTTTAATGCCTTGATAAAATTAAGATATGCTATTATTAGTGCCTTTACCCACTATTCTAGGAGAAAGCGTATTTTGTTTAAAAATATATTATTTTGACATAATTTGGTCATATGATTCCTGATTACTCAAAGATGGGGCTTTGTAACTACCACTGAAGGGGGGTTGTCAGTTCTTGATTCATTCTAGATGAATGAATGAACAAAATATAATATGAATCCATCCTTTATTCATCATTTTATTTAGTACTCCTTTATGCTTTCTAAAATATCATTTACACTGTGAATTCATTTTCTAAAATTCTTTTAAAGCAAAGGTAAAATTCAGTTAAGTCACTGTCTTATTGAAAATATGAAATTAATAAAGCCTAACTTTACAGTAGTCAACATCTATAGAATAGATAATCCAAACTTTTATCAGTTCTATATGATATCTGTAGGACAGTGGCAGAAGAGAGGCTGTCTTTCCCACATATCTGTTTTTATCTGGAAGAAAATTGCCAGAATCCCCCAAGCAAGTCCTTATGTAACATTGGTCGACATTGGATCCATGCTTCTTTCTAAACCAATCACTGATAAGGGAGATGAAATTATAGTAGTTAAGATCCATCAGGGTTTGCTCCCTGAGTCAAGGAAAGGGGGCAGACCTGAACTAAAGGAAAGGAAGGGGAGGAGAGGATGGGGGCCAAGAAACCAGACTGTCTGTTTCAGGGATCCAGCTTCTCCTGCCACTATTATGGGGAGAGATGTGTTTGAGGAGTGTGATGTGACTTTTTGTAAAGGTGGTTGATAAATGAAGATATGGGGCTATTAAGGTATGCTTGATGGATGAACCTATTTACCTTCACTTCTCACTAACAACTCTTCTGAAAAGTCTTATCTTATTCCTTTGGGTTAAATTATTTTATCCAGATGACATGTGCATTTCTGCCAAAAAATATTTAGGTCTTTATTTTGTATTTCAAAGGTTCTTGGTGGCAGGTCCAGAGTTCTGGAATTCATGTCCCCAGCTTTTTAACTCTGTTTGAGTAGAAGTTCTCACCAGGATTTATACAATACCACACTATATATGATGGATTCTAATTGAGGACTGGGAAGTGGGAGGTGTTGCAAAGTAGCAAAGATGAACTCTTTAAACCTTATCCATATACATGTGTAAAAGGAAATATCTGCAATTTTTAAGTCATTCAATATCGGATCTTTCATCTGGTGTGCACTGGGAGAGCATATTGGCCAACATCCATTCTGTTACTGGTGGTGGTCCATGTTGTACTAGTGAATGAATTGTTTGACTATCACCATTGCACGAAATGCTGAATTACAAATTTAAAGAATAAAATAAGTAGAGAAAAATAAGTTGTGAAGCCTCTAACTTGAACACTTTTATGCTGGTATAGCCCGTGTTAGATATGGTCCCTACTGGTGATTTTCTGTCTATAGATTTTTAGGTAATAATCTATGGACAAAGAGGAAATTAATGTAGTTCAGAAAACTAAGTGGTATGTTGAGAAGATCCTTTGGCTTATGAAACATTCTTTTCAACCAGAGTTGATGGTTCAGTACAATCAGAAAAGTTTCCAGAAAAAAATTAACATACAATGGTGTATCAGTTTCCTATTGCTTCTGTAACAGATTGCCAAAAACTTAAGTGGCTTAAAACAACACAGATTTATTACCTTATGTTTCTAAGGTCAGAAGTCTGAAATGGGTTTCAGTGGGTTTAAGTAAAGATGTTAGCTGGCTGTATTCCTTCTAGAGGCTCCAGGAAAGAATCCTTTTCCTTGCCTGTCCCAGCTTCTAGAGGATGCCTGTATTTCTTGGCCCATGGCTCCTTCCATCTTTAAAGTCAGGAATGGCTGGTTGAGTTGCTCTCACACTGCATCACTGTGATACTAACTATTCTGTCTCCCTCTTCAACAATTAAGGGACCCTTGTGATTACAATGGACCTACCCAAAATCCAGGATTATCTCCCCATCTCAACGTCCTTAACTGAATTACCTTTGCAAATGTGAGGTAATGTCTTCATTCACAGATTCTGGGAATTAGGATGTGAATGTCATTGGGTGGACAATTATTCAGCCTGCTACAATGGGTTTCCAAATGTCAGATTTTAGTATTTGATCTTTGAGAATCCAGTCTGGCCACCATCTCAAGCATTTTCTTTCTGAAGTTTGCAGCTGAAAGACAGAATTGTTTTGTCTCTGGGAGTCATGGTGGTATTGAATTGGAAGATGGAAACAATTATGAAACATAGAAAAAGTTAAGTGGGCTGGAATCAAGAAATCTTTATCAAAAACTTTCTGCGTGGTAGACTTATGCTAAGTGAAATGGGCAACAAAAAAATAAATAAAGGTAACGTTTGTGCTTATGCTAAGTGCAATGGGCAACAACGGGTTTGTTACGATGGAAAGGAGGAAAGGAGAGAGCAGAGAGAGGGAATTTATGTGTATTAGTCACCTACTGGGTGCTAGCGGTTTCACCCAGCATCCTTCATCCCCCCTGGGCAATCTGTCATATTACTCATGCTTTTATAGATATAGAAACTGAGGATCAGAGAGGATTTAAAAAAATACAGAGAAAACCCCCCAACGTCCTTCTACCAGGTCATGTGGTTAGTAAGTGGGAGGCGTGAGATTTGAAGCCAGAGCCCTCTGATTTCCAGAGCATGAGGTTTTCTATTTCTTCCAACTGCCAACGGGACCTGTGGATATATTTGAAAAATTTATCTCTTTGTGTTCTGTTACTTCTAAAAACTTGAAGAAGCATTTCTTTTCTTTTTCTCCCCCAGTCCTAATGTAGTATCTGCCCCTTGCAAGAGGTCTGTTTTTTGCTGTTAGAAATATTAGAGTAACAAGCAGCTGATTCCCTTAGAGGAGGGACTTGCTCTTCTTTAAGAACCTAGAGCCTGTTTCTCCTCTGTGCCTTTCAGCCCTTTGTCCCTCACCTTGCCTCTAGCTCTCACTGGCGTCCATTTACAGCTATCAACATCTATCTTTATTCAACAATAACAGCAACAGTGAACTTGTAGGCTAACTGTTTTTGTGCCAAGTGCAATGGTAAGCTTTGAGGACACTGTGCTGTATTCCTTGGATTCCCGGAGCTTATATTCTGCAGAGTGAAATAGTGTAATGCAGGGCTTCTCAACTTTGGCTACGCATTTGGCAACTTAGAAACACTTGGCAAGTATATCTTTAATGCCTGGGCCCCTCCCAGAGGTTCTAATTTTGGGGGGTCTGGGGTGGGTCCCTGGCATGAGCATTTATTATTATACCCTGACAATCCCAGTGGGTAGCTGGCATTGGTAGCTTTAATTAATTGGTAGATTTAATGTGTTGCCCATCAAAGGAATCTGGAAAAGGGTATTTGCGGCAGTGGCCAAAGGGATATATCCTGAATGTGGAGTTTCAGATATTGTGGCTTTTGATAAAGATGGTAGTTTGGGGTTTGGAGCTGATAGCCCTTCCCTCTGCCCCTCAGTTCACACTGGATAGTGACTTAAAGTGACCTCGATGCCCAAGTCAACCTGGCCCCACAGCTCTCCGATCACAGTGCCCCACGTAAGCTGACTGGAGAGTATGCGTAGTGTTAGTTACCGCTGACTAAGTGCCACCTGCCCATCTCTCTCACAGTTACCCTGTGAGGCGGGCCTTCTGATTTTCATTTTACAGACCAAGAAACAGGAGGTTGGGTAACAGGCTGGAGGCCACACAGCTTGGCCATGAGAAAGCCAGTTCCAGTGCTCCGCTCTAACCCACAAAGCCACATCCCACCGGTCAAGAGTGTGGTGCTGAGCAGGGTGGCTTGAGGAGCGGGAACAGGAGGAACCATACACAGAGCCCGTCAGCCTGGAGGCCTTGCAGCCCCTGGGCCATGCTGTGGCCTGCGTAGGGTGGGCGGCTAGTGTGCCAGGAGCTGTGCTGCGTGCAATCACCAATAGCCCCATCTCCAAACTCAACATCGCTGCTCTTGGAGCCCTAGCAGCATTTCCACTCTGCACCATCTTTCCAGAAATGAGAGTCTACAGAGGACCTTAAATGTCACATCTTCCCTCCCCCCTTTCACCTGCTTGTTAAAACTGCCAGGGAATCAAGGGTTGGGCAAAATTGGCAAGTGACTGATCAGCATCTTTGTCATCACCATCCTCTCTTCTGTACTTTCCTCCACTTTGTGGAATCTAAGACCTTTAGGCTTTTTAAGCAAAACTTTCTCTCAGGAAAGGGTAGGATCAATTCACTAGACTATGGTGTACATGACTGATAGCCTCCCATGTGCCACCTTTCCCAGAGACAGTCCTATTTAACACGGGACAGAGTTCAACTTGGGAGTCTGACACACATGGACTTGAGTCTTAGGCTGCCTACTGGTTATGTAACGTTTGGCAAGTAACCCAACCAGTCTTAGTTTCAATTTCTTCATCTCTAGAAAGAGAATTATATCTCAGAGGAGATATTAATGAGGATTAAGAAGATGGGTGAACGAGCCTGCACGGTGCGTGGCAAAGGGTAGCTGCCCATTCAGTGTTGTTCCTTTTTCCTTTCACCCAGAGACAGAATTCATGCATCTGTGAGGCAGGAGTAAAGTTAGGCAGGGACGTATTTCTGAAATCTCTCAGCAGCGATTCTGTTTCCTTTACTCCATAGATGACAGAGGGTGTTGTAGAGGAGCATGTGGAACTTTTCCCCAGTGAGTGCCCCCACACACACACACTCTCTCTCACACTCACTCTCTCTCTCTCTCTCTCTCTCACCATTGCTATGTGACACAGATGGGTCATGCAGGAAAGGTGTGACTATACTTTGCATCTAGGCTTCTCGTCAGTCCCTCCTTTCCACCCTGAAGCCTCCCCCGATATCTAAGTGTGAAGATTCATACCTCATCTCTGAAGCACTGCATGTTTGGATACACTTTGGACAAAATGACCTCCTGGTCTTTCTTTCCACGGAGGCCGAAATGCCGTTCCTCGGAAGCTCTGAAGGAAGAACTAGCACGTGTGTCGCCCGCACAGTGTGGCTGAAATGCATGTGCTCCTGAGTGTGCGAGTGTGCACCTTTATTCCTGTGCCCTCCAAAGATGGCTGTTATTAAAGAAGACTGTCAGCTGCTAATGACCAAGCTTTCTGGGGAGCTCCATGCACAAGCCTCCCTTTCAGTGTCTGTCTCTGTCATCCTTATAAAACATCCCATTAGACTTTCTGCTGAGGCAGAAAAACTGGGCTGTTTGGAAATGGAAAGTGAGTTGTTTAATTGATATTACCTTTCCAAGTTTAAAGTGCATTTTTCCCCTAGTTGTTTCAGAAAAAGAAGGCTGGATTTGGGGACCAGGTTAGGTGAACTAAGGATCGTGGTAGAGCTGGCTGCTGCATCGAAATTCTTCTGATGTTGCCGGTCCTGCCCAATTACAGCAGGATTCTGACTTCACCTTGACTTGACTGGGTGTACAGGCCCAGGCTGGTACCCTGCGTTCTGGGTTCAAAGCCCAGCTGGGCCACTTACTGAGTGGTAGACCTTGGCAGTCATGTAATCTCTCCATGTCTCAGTGACCTCATCAATAAAATCAGCAGAATGATAGTACCTTTGAGGGTCTTTGTAGGGTAAACAGAATTTATGTCACGCCCCGTCACGCTGCCCAGAGAAAAGTCAGCAAATACTCCTGCCCTTTCTCCTCTCTATACAACCAAATGTAGTTGGCCCAGAGCAATTACATTTGATGAAATCACCTGAAGTGGCCCTCAAGGGCAGCATGGAAGAGAAGTCACAGAGGGAATATATCCTCTGTGTGTGTGTGTGTGTGTGTGTGTGTGTGTGTGTGTGTGTGTGTGTGTAAGCCCCGGGCTTTGAAACTCAAAGCATAAACTGTGAAGACTCCAGTACATTAGGAGAGCTACCTTATGGCAAAGAGTACAAGCAGGAACCCCAGCACCAGTTCTAGAAAGAGGAGCCATTTACCTGGCCTGGCTGTATTAACTCCCTTCAAAAATATCATTTTCATAGCACAGGATTAGATGTGTTAATTCAAACCTAATGAAGGCGTTAAATATCTTGTGGAATAAATAACAATGGGTCATACATTTCTGAGACGTGTTTTTGGAGCTTTTTTTTTTTCCCCCTTTTAAACCGAAGTAGTCCTTCCTGGCTCCCGAACACAAGCCATCCTCATCTATTTCCTAAGATAATCCATTATAAATTATGACAGGCTCCCAGGAGCCTGACGGGCAGCATGGCCTGATCTGTGCCCTGGTCTCACTTTTCTGTCCTGGTCATCTCCGACAAAGTTCCATGCGTGACCGGTCAGGAGACGGCTAATTCCAGTCCAGGCATTTTTCAGATGAGCCTCATTTTATTTTTAATTTCCCCACAAATGCATGCCAGGCACAGATTTCGTCAGTTACAGACATAGCTCTCTAATCTGTGCCGCCCTTCCGTAGCTCAAACTACCAAATGAATTAAGGTCCAGTTACATATAAAAGTGATTATGATCAGCGAAATGTCTGCCCAGAGTGGCCTTCCCCAAAAAGGGCAAAGATTTGAGGCTCTGACGTTCCTCTTGAGCCATCTTAGGACCAGGCACTCACTGTACAATAAAAATGAACCCATTGACAACCTTCTCAAACCTACATGGCCTTCAGATTTTATGGCCCAGTGGCCTTTGGCCACCACGTAGCAGAGAAATATATTATTTTCTCACATTGAGTGAAATTATTTTATTTCTGTCTTTGTCCATTAAAGTTTCTTTTTGGAAGAACTGACCTCATCTTTTTAAAAGCTTCCTCTTTCCCCTCTACAGGCATCTGACTTTTGCTTGGAGGTCGATGAGTACTCCAAATCCTGACAGTTGAGGGACAGGACTCTACATCGTCTTTGGGATTTTTGTTAGGCTCATCAGCACATTTCTCAGAGCAATTCAGGGCAATGCAGACTCTCTGTTTTCCCCTCACATCGTCAGGCCAGGAGCACCTGGAGCAGGCGTTGCAAAGAAGCTGTAAGTTAAATTAGGACCAGAGAGTGAAGGAATAAAGGCCATTCCTGCTCTCTCAGAGTTCACAGTCTACCTCAAGGAAGAAGACATATTCCCAAGGATGCATACTTACCATACTTTATCGTCTCAGTATGTTAATGGGCTATGTACAGATAGAACAAGGAATACTGTAGCAGAAAGATGCTTAGGGACCAAGCGAAAGTATGTGATCTTGTGCGATCTTGATCTGCCTCTCTCCCGGCGTTGGTTCCCATGAACATAAAATCTATAATATACTAGGCTTCCATGACGAGGGGCAAAAGAGCTGGGGAAATCAGGAAAGCTTTTGTTCTTGGAGTTTCTAGAACAGCGACCACAAAAGCATAACCAGGCTGATCCCCAGGGGGAGATCTCAGTAGCCCCCAGATCAGGCCTCCTACTGTGACTTTTTCCCACCTTCTGTGCAGACCACAAAGCAGACGTGGCAAAGTTTGTGCAAGCTCGGTGATAGAGTTCTGTTGGAGTGGAACCAAGTTTATAAAAGCTCCCACAAACTTAGATCTGAACCCCCCGAGCAAAGCCTGAGGTGCAGTGGTTAAGGTGGAGGAAATGCTTCCCCCAGCGGCAGAAGTGCGTGTTACACCTGCTCCCTCCCGCCTGCAGGGCCAGGGCCAAACTGCCCTGGGGACAAGCCAACCTTGGTAGTCGCCCAACCTGAGAATCTTTTGAGCTCTTCCTGTCGCCATGCCCCACCCCATCCCATTCCACCCTCGTCTCTTTTTTTCTCCTCCCTGGCAGCCACTCTGTTTTCAGATGTTTACCCTGAGTTAGAACCTCAGTGGTGGGCATGAGGCCTGGGGGGGGGGCAGGAGGGACGATGGCCCCAAAAGAGAAATTCCTCAGGGAGACCTCTAGGGCCCATCGCACGGATGCCCCCTCTTTGTCTCTCTGTTTGAGAGATGGTGCGTATGTGCTTGACAGGGGTCTGTTTCTCTGGTTTGCAGTGTTCTAATCCTAGATTAGCCCAAGTCAGATGATTTTGGGGAACACTGGTGCAGTGTGGGCTCCCAACGCCCCACCTCAGTGGTCTCAACTTGATCAGGACATCCGGATTTTGTAACCTCGTTTTGTAACTGTTCCCCGACCCTGGTGCCATCCTTCAGAGCTCTGAGGACATGTAGCTGGAAGCCGCTCTGGCTCCTCCCCCTGCCCCCCCGCAGTGGACCCGTGTCACCTGCCGCCCTGGCATCATCACCCAGGCATGCACTGTCACACTCCCAACCGGAATGTCAGCTTGCTGTTTGAGATTCACACCGACGCTCGGTCCCCAGAGGGCTGCTCCCGGAGCCAGGGCGGCCTGCGCTTGGGAACACATAAAAGCGCAGGAGTCCCCCGGCTGTTTGGCAGCACTTCAAGCGCTAGCCCAGCGAAGAGATCTTGACAGCATACTTGTAAACTCCACGGGCCCCAAGGGCTCAAACACCACCATATTTATGCTCACCGGCTGGATAGCCAAAATAGTTGGGTTGTTATGCAGACATGGGTCTCTTAGTCCAGGCCAGCATTGGTGACACCTGTTAGCTGGCATTTGAAAGGACTGAGTTGAGGGGGGCAGGGAGCCTTTGGAGCTGCTGCCAACCTGTACCTGAGCAGCAGGGAGTCCAGCAAGAGTTTGACCCACCCCGCGGGTAAGAGATTCCCTGGTGGGATGAGCAAATGAATCCAAGGGTTGCCAGAGAGGATAATCAGAGAAGGAAGAAAATAGAAAGGAGGATGGGAAGAAAAGGGACCAAGAGGGAAAGAAAAAAATAGAGGGTGGGTATTTTTAGATTTGCTAGCACAGAGCTTTGTGTTTGTAGTACCCTGGGCCCTGTTTCTGCAGCACCAGTTATCCTGGCCCAGGTGGGAACAAGCCCGCCTTGCCCCTTCTCCTCTGAGGCTGTGGACCCGCCCACCTTTCAAGGTCAGGAGCAGGACCACCTCCCCCAGGGAGCCTTCCCTGAAAACCCCAAAGGCCCTGCTCTCTTCCTCCATGGCGCTCTTGTTATAATGAACACTCCCAATTCTCCTGTGTGCCCCTTGGGCTCCTTCCCTTCAATTGTCCCCTGCCTGCTTTGTTGACTCCTTAGGATCCTAACTGAGACTTTCCAGCCCACACTACCCAGCGTTGTCTAAGACTCTAAGTAGGCTTTCAGTTCCTAGCCTCTTGGATTGGTGTTCTCCTTCTGGGTGTCTTTGTTTCTTTTCCTGTTTTAGTCCCCCCACCACGACTCCCACTCAGCAAAGCACCCGCTCTGTCCCCATACAGCTTCGAGGCCCAGGAGGGCTCTGTGAGCCTTCTTCCTTATACCCATCTCAAGGTTTGGGTGGCATACAACTTGACCCGAGGGGAGGCTGGGCTTAATTAAAAATGATTTCTGTATTTCATTATCAGTACACAAAAGTTTCCAGAAGATCCATATTTACGGACTGGTTTATGTTCCAAAAGCCAGCATGAAAATGTGTTGTCTGAAACTGGAAGTGCACAGAACAATGTTGTAAATGAATTTGTTCATTCATTCAGCAAATGCCACCTTGAGCACTCCTATATGGCGGGCACTACTGCACGTGCTGGGGGACTTGCAGGGAACAAAGCATATAAAACCCTTGTCCTCAAGGAGTGTGGACCCTGGTCAGCGGAGACAGATAAAACCACAGGTAGGTAGAATCTGTGATATGTCGAGTGATCCTAAATGCCACGGAAAGGAATGAACTAGGGAAGGGGAATGAGGAGTAGCAGGATGGGGCTGGGATCCTAACTCGGGAAGGCCTTATTTGAGAGTGACCTGAAGGAGTGAGGGTGGGGGAGGAAAGTTCCAGACTCAAGAGTGAAATTGGTATGTCCAAGGAACAACAAGAAGGCCAGAGTAGCTAAAGCAGAGTAAGCACTGGGGATAGAAGAATACTGGTTAGTTTCCCTGGCCAACCCACCGGTGGTTGACTTAGCCCTATAACAAGTCTGAGCTATAATTTTGATTCAGTGCAATACATATCTACTGAATGCCTTCTCTCTGCTATTACGAATTATCTCAACTACCATAACCATGACCCTATGGGAATATCTCTTTTGAGTGTCAGCAGGGGAGGGTTAGGGCCGACAGAGCCCACTCGGCGTACGGGGGCCAGACAGGTAAGATGCAATAAGCAGTAGACAAAAATCTCCTTCCTGGAAGCAGCTTGGAACAGTAGAACCATCTCTTGTTGATTTGCTCCCCTTGATTTGCTCGGATGGCTTCAACCATCCGGGGTGATTAACCATTTCTTAATTTGGAGACCCTGGCACTTGGTTTGTTGCTGAGTGTTGGTTTTTGACGCCTTACCTAACCTTCTTGATCCTGATTACCTGGTAATGGTAATGACTGCTTTTACCTTTTTTGGTGAAAATTAAATGAGGTTAGTATACATAACCGAGCCTTGTAAAACCAAAGTCTACTGTGAGTTGTGATTTTAGAGCCATCACTCTGTCTTCCACATCAGGGAATTAAGGGAAAAGGGCTGAGAAATAGACATCTTTCAGTGATACCTTCATAAATGGAAATTGCTGGTCAGTTTTATGTGAGCTGTCTAATCTCCTCTGAAAAGGGGTTGGGGATGGTGAGTCTGAAGATTTAGCTCTGCTAAAAGATCCAGATGGCAGAAGAAATGGGTTAGTGAAAGAAAATTGCCTGACTCTAAGGGAGGCTGTGGAGTAGAATTTGAAGAAAAGTATATAATTCGTTTGGAAAATGACAAGATGATAGACCCAAATGAACCATTATAGAGATAAAAATCACATTTCCCTTTTGGACACTGCTCTTTTCTCTCTAATTCCCTGCATCCTTCAGTCTCCATTTTCCAGTGATTAAGCCACTGAGACAGCCCTGGCTCTACCCCTCAGGCCCTAGCCATCCAGCACCTCCCGTGTCTGCCTACCTTTCCTCCAGTGCCCTCGAGAATGGGGGGCTTTATGTAGGAAGGAGAATTTCTAGTGAGAGAACTCACTTCCTTATTAGAAGGTGATTTTTACTCCTAGGTTCTGGGTCACCCTCTGAGCGGCTCAGGGGTATTCCAAGTAGCTCTTCTTCCTAGACACCACTTTTTAGCTATCTGAAGACAGGTCCCTATCCCCCTCAGCTTAAAATTTTTTCCTTACTTTGGTGTTCTTCACCTTCACCATGAAATATCTGGTTTTGTTTTGTTTAATGTTTTTAAAATGCTTCTTGTGTATAGTATGTGCTTTCAATTGGTGGATTCATGACCATCTTCAGTTCTTCAAAATTCTTAGCCATTACTTCAAATATTGCTTCTCCCCCAACCACTCTTTTTCTTTCACTGAAATGACAGACACTATATTGGAACTTAGTCTACCTCCCTGTCTCTTCCAGCTCTTTCATGTTTATCTCTTTCCAAGTTGTGTTCTGTGTGAATTCTTCAGAACTGCCTTCCAATTTATAGTCTCTCTTTCACAATGACCAATGTAGTGGTGAACCCAATACCATTTAATTTATCTATTTTAATTTCCTATTATTCCACAGAAGCCAAAATTTGACTTCTAGCTGTGAATTACTTTACCATTCCATTTTAAATATCTATTGCACAGGAATCTCTCTTAATTTAGAATATAGTCTGTCCTTTTAATGTCATCCTTTTACCTTTTAATTGTCATAGCTATGTTCAAAGAACAATAAGGGCACTTATTGGGAACTTAATTCTCTGTATTGAATTTCCCTCTATAGTCCTTGTACTAGCCTCATATGCTTGACCTCCTGAATTTTCCTTATCAGGATCACTGTCCTCTGAACTTACTCTGTGATGCTCAGAGTGGAATGCAGAGTATTCCAGTGAGTGCTCTGTAAGCCAGAGACAGAGGACACCAAACAAGTAAGATTCTAGTAACACATGTTCTTTTAGAGAAGGGTCTATAACAGGATAAAAGGAAGGCGCCAGAGAAATTTCTTGGAGGCCTAACCTGTGTAAGCTTCAGGGATATTCACAAGGTCTTCAGGCTAATGGTAATCAATACCTCCAGGGGAAATCAGGGGAAGTCAGGCCAAATTCTAGGTAAGTAAAGGGACAGAACAGCAAAGAAATCATCAAAAGCCAGCAGGAAGAAGTCTGTGCAAACAGGAGGGACATCCATGGGTTGGCTTTGGAGGTGATAATGGTTCAAAATAATCAAATGAAGCCTAGCCATGTGGGCCTCAGCTGGTTCTTGACACCATATAGAACCATGTCTGTCTTCTCTCTTATCACTCCATCATGGTCTAACCCTAGGTGAGGTTTGCTGGAGGGCAGTTGGAGAGCAGAAACTAACTTCTCTGCCACAGGGAAAAAGAGTTCTCCCTGTTCTCGCAGAAGGATGGACTTAGAAGGAAAAGGTGATCACAGGTCATTATGATTGTCTTTCAGTTTTTCAAAACACCTGTGGTGAAGCCATCTGGCATAAGAGCATAAAGTGCTGACAGTTATTAGCTCCTTTCAAAATAGTATGTGAAGTTATCTGCTGAAAAAAGCATGAGTTCTTGATTCCAAGCTTTTGAAATCATAGCCTTATTGTTTACTAGCTGTGTGACGTTGGGGTGCTTTCTTAACCTCTCTCAGATTCAACTTTTACTAAATGGGATAATGATACCTACATTATTATAAATGTAGATTAAATGAAGTAATGCATGTAAAGGGTGTAGAGTAGGTTTTCAGTTGTTAACATTCTTGATGTCCATTCCTTTTATTGAGTGTCATTTGACAGTACTGGGGATGGGGAAGGAAGCAAAAAGGTGAAAAAAAAAATGAAGGGGATTTTTAAGAATGGAAAGAATTGTTAAGGACTGTTGCAAAAGAGCCTGAAGCCACTCTGGCCATTAGTCACGTATGGAACCTAACGCTAAGTATTACTTGCCTCCAACAATTAGGGACAGGTGGATCTTCTTGTCTTCTTCCAATACAAGCTGGCTACAGGGTGGTAGGCAACAATAAAATCAAGTCTCAGAATCCATTCTAACCACATTCTGACACTGACCAGCAGTCAGGTCCCCAAAGGACTATGCAGGCTCAGATCCCATAAGCTCAGAATGTCCACTCCTGATTATTTTAGGCAATCTGTCAAGCACATTACTGCATTTGAACAGATCTCCTGTGTTCCCTGGGTCCCCTAGTGTCCAGTGCCCTCCTGTCTTTCAAGATTCAGTCCACACGTCATCTTCCATACAAGAGGAACAGTGAATAGGGGCCAAAGGCCTACAAACTGTTTATGGGGCCAGAGTAGGGAGCAAGGGAAGGACAGTTGGAAAGAGGTAGAACTAGAAAAGGAAGTCTCTTCCCACTCTTGGTTTCTACAAAAGGGGATTTTCCCTACCCATGCTCCCCACTTCTGTCCATCCTTAGGGAGGTCCAGTGACTTCTCTGATTGGCACATTGCAGAAGAGTGCTTGAGCATGTTCCGCTCAACCCTGTCCTCCTTCTTCCTTTTGGGATCAGAATTGTCTACCCTATGGAAATCTGCTCCTCAGTGCTCCAGTCCACATGGCTGGGGCTGCGTGTGGGTGTCTGCCTAATGGGGGGGTGGAAGGTCAGTTGGCAGGCCTGCTCCTACTAAGCTATATTCTCCAACTGAGCCTTTATCAGCAATAAAGGTGGTGTTTCGGCTATGTGTGCACCCTGTTTTATTTCAGTTTTCCCAGAGCCCATACAGGGAAGAGGGAGGTTATGTGTTGGGTGCCCCACCAGGCAGAGGACAGCCAGACCTTGGAGGGCTTGGAATGCTCCGCCTTGAGTTTGGAATCACAGGAGGAGAGGGCCTACAGACGGAAGCAGTAAATGCAGCCTTTGTGGGATGAGTGTGGATCCGGGCGTGAGGGGAACTGGGAGCCAGCCCCAGCACCGCCACTAACCATCTGGATGACGTTAGGCAAGTTGCTTAAACTTCTCAGGCTTCAATTTCCTCATCTGTAGAATGAGTTGGTTTATAAAAATCTTTAATGGCCCTCTCCAATTATATAAACTTTATAAAGGGAGGATTTCCTCACAGGAGGAAGTTTTGAACATTGGGGCAGGTTATGGAATTTCTTTCCTTGGAGATCTTGATGAAGCAGCTGTTTTAGCATTCAGTTTAGATGAGAAATGTTATATGTACATGCCAAGTATTTTATTACAAGCATAATGTGAACTCTTTCATTTAATCTTCATGCCAACCTATGAAATAGATGATATTAACATTCTTCATTTACATACAAGGAAACTGAGGCTCAAAAGTTAAATAACTTTCCCAGGGGCCTATGAATAGTAAATGTCAGTGCTGGGCTTTGAACTTGGGCAGTCTGGCACCATAGCTGTGCTCTCCAACACTTTGTTGCACTGCCTCCATGCTAAGGGGTAGCTCTGAGGTTTTTCCCCAAAACCCCATCCCAATTCATGGTGTCTCTAGAGGGACAGCTTCTCAGACACGTGCAAAAGGCAGGTGCTTGGCTAGTGAGAGAAACCGAACTCCTTTTGGCTGTCTCTTAGCTCTGTGCCCTCAGGTTTGACATTCAGGGGTGAGAAGCACTTGTTTGGCAATTAATAATGCAGTGCGTGTGACATCTCTTGTATTGATGTCTTTATTGTTGTTCAGTTTCTATGTGGTTATGATTTTCTCCTTCCTTAATCTTGACTGCCTGATCACCACACCAGGAACTGTTCCACATCCTTTAAATGTGTTACTTCATTTAACACTCACCACAGTCCGTCAAGGTAGATACTATTATTATCCCCAGTTTACAGCTGAGAAAACTGAAGCACAGAGGGAGAGGTACTATTTTACTATTGATAGGACATAGACATTGACCGTATATCCTGAATCCTTTATATATATTTGCAGATGGATTGATTAGTCAAGGTTAATATATTTCCAAGATTCTCTGCCCAATGCTTGCAAGGTCTTCTATTTATTCCCTACTTAGCTCTGTGTTCATATATTTCTTTTTCTTTTAAGTTTTTTTTCTTTTAAGTTTTTTTTTTAAAATATTCTATTTATTTGTTTGCCAGAGAGAGAGAGAGAGCACAAGCAAGGGGAGCGGCAGGGAGAAGGAGAAGCAGTCTCCCAGCCTGATGTGGGGCTTGATCCCAGGACCCTGGGATCATGACCTGAGCCAAAGGCAGACATTTAACTGACTGAACCACCCAGGCACCCCCCCCCTATATTTCTTTTATTGGCTGTGTGTAAGATGCTAATTGAAAACCGAAATAGCCACCCAAGTGTGGGCTGTTCCTAAATACTTACTCTCGTCAGCCCTAGGGAAGCCACAGGAGCCTTCTAATCCAGAAGATGCAGAACACCTTGCACTCAATAATTATGTATTAACTGACCAATGTATTGATGGCATATTGGTTTGCTTTGTGATTTTCTGGTAAACATGTTTCTTCATCCTTTTATGAATTTTAGGCCTCATAAAATTTTTCTTGCTTTTTGTTACTATTGTTCTTCATGCCCCTGACTTTGGCTTTTCTTCCTACTGAGACGTAGAAATAGGTCAAATTGAACTCAGCAGAATGGGGCTGCATGAGCTGGCTGTGCTTTTCTGAATTGGCATGTGTGTGCTTGTGTGTGTGTGTGTGTCTATATTTTTGGAGGGGGATGGGGGCTATGAAAAATAAAACCCTCTCCTCTCTGCCTCTTGAATGTCTTACGAAATGTGTCTCAATGTCAAAGCTACAACTTCTATTTTTTTACTTTGGGCTCCGTCAATGAGCATTTAGTCTTCTCCAATGGGAGTGCATCCACGGTGGACATGCCGGTCTACATTAACATTACACTTTGCAAACCAACCAACCTAACTATCGCTGGAACAGCAATTGGAAGTAACAGCAGGAATGATTCGCACAAATCAGAGGCTAGACAGACTCTCAAGCCGAGGTCAAGTCATCCTGTGTGCCCAGCACCTCTTCCGTCCTGACTTATTTAAAGCCCTGGTGGACAAAATTAGCTTTCCATAAGAAGAATTAAACAAAAATTCGCACAGTAGCCTTTTTGCCTCCTCACTGCTGACCCTTCTTTGGTGAACACTCTACTCCAAAGTTGCAGTGAGAGAAATCCCAAATTCAACCTTGGGCATGTTTCTTTTGGCTTCACTTGTGGCATGTCTTTAAATAAATGTTAGCATTTTGCAACCGTGAAAAAAAAAAGAGGAATACACATTTCTTCATAAAACCCAGGAAATTCTAAGTATTAGAGCATGAGCCCTAACTCCATGACTCTTGCTGTGGAGAATTAGTGTGTACAGCCTCCTAGGCCTCCCCAGACCAGGTGATGCCGGTGGCCATCTGGATAAGATCAGCATCAGCTCAGCAACAAGGGCCATGAGGACCCCGAGTTTCAGTTCTCTAACAGGAGACTCATTCTCCCTGCCCTCGCTGGGGTAGAGAAAATATGGATATACTGAATGCAACTAAGGAAAGGTGATGCTCGTCTACAAATTCTTGTGGCACAAGTGGGAGCTATGTTAGAAATTCCTCAAGAATGCATTGTACAATAGTGAGATCTGGTCATGTAATTCATGACTTTCCTGGGATAGGGAGTAAATACAGTCCATCCATGTTAAAAGTCAAAGGTAGGCAAAAAGTATGAAGAGGCAATTCACAACGGAGGAACATGAATGGCTGCTAAACATATGGCAAAATGAACTATCGTGCTGATTATCAGTAAAATGCAAGTGAAACTACAACAGGCTACCACTTCATGTCCCTCCCATTGGGCATAAAATTCTTGACATTATAGAGTGATGGTATGAATGTTGCATGGCGGGAAATCTTGTGCCCTACTGGTGGGAAGATACATCAGTTCAAGTACTTTAGAAAAAGATTTGGCATTATTTAGTCAAGGTGAAGATGTATACTCCCTATGCCCCAGGCAGTCCACTATTTTGGCAAGTATCACACGAGAGCATTGTTTAAAAAAATAAAAAAACAACAATGGAAACAACCTAATGTCCATCAGCAGTACATAAATAAATAGTGGCCTCTTCATATAACCACTGCTAGACAGGGCTGAAAATGACCAAGTGTTACATGCATCAATGTGGATAAAGTTCGCAAACAAAATGTTAAGAGAGCAAAAGTCACTTGTAGACTAATAATATGTTATGACACTACTGATGCAAAGTTAAAAGCAGGCAAAAATGCCACATAATTTTCATGGGTCCATATATATATATATACATATATATATATATGTATGATAAAAGTATAAAAAATGCATGAGAATGAAAAGCACAAAATTTAGGATGCTGTATTTTTCCGGAATAGAGAACACACTCGGGGGAGGATACACAGAAGGTTGTCTATTACACTGATAACTTTTATTTTTTAAGTCAAGTAAGTATTCACTGTATTCTTTTTTTATATCATTTTGTATCTCTTAAATATTTTATAATACATATTTAAATGTTCCTTTGAGGTAAAGAATTTGAGAGATAGGAAGGCCTTAGAAATAATCTAACTCAAGAATGACCTTTTAACATGATGACAAATAGCTAAAATCAGAGGTGAAAGAGGAGACATTACAACTGATATCATGGAAATACAAAGGATGTCCTGGCCAGCGCAATTAGGCAAGAAAAAGAAATATAAGACATTCAAATTAGGAAGGAAGAAGTAAAATTATTTCTGTTTTCAGATGACATGATCTTATATGCAGAAAACCCTAAATATACCACACAAAAAAGAAACTATTAGAACAAATAAATGAATTCAGTAGAGTTGGAGGATACAAAACCAACACTAAAAAGTCCATTTTGTGTCTGTGTATCAACAGTGAACAATTCAAAAAGTAAATTAAGAAAAAATATCCTATTTACAATAGCATCAAAAAGAATGAAATATTTTGGAAAAAAAACTTAACCAAGGGGGTGAAAGACTTGTACACTAACAACTACAAAACACTGATGAAAGAAATTAAAGAAGATACAAGTAAGTGGGAAGAGATCTCATGTTCATGGACAGGAAGACTTAATATTATTAAAATATCCAAAAGCCATAAATATACTCAGTGAATCCCTATCAAAGTGGCATTTTTTCCATAAAGAGAAAAAAAAGTTGTAAAACATATACAGCATCTCAAAGGACCCCCAAATGACCAAAACAATGTTGAGATAAAAGAACAAAACTAGAGGCCTTGTACTTTCTGGTCTTGAAATGTATTATGAAGCTATAGTGATCAAAACAGTTTGGTACTGGTGTGAGGAAACATAGAGCAACGGAACTGAATAAGAGAGATAAGAAGTAAATGATCAAATGATCAAATCTCACATAAATGATCAAATTGTCTTTGACAAAGATAGTGAGGCTACACAAGGGGAAAGGCTATTCTCTTCAACAAGTGGCGTTGGGAAAACTCCACATGCAAAAGAATGAAGATGGACCCTTATATACCATATACAAAAACTAACTCAAAACGGATTAAAGACCTACATGTAAAACCAGAAGCTATAAAATCCCTAGAAGAAAACGTAGAGAATATCTTCATTACATTGGAATAGGCAATGATTTCTTGGATATGACACCAAAACATAGGTAACAAAAGCAAAAATAGATAAGCAGTACTACATTAAACTTAAAAATTTCTGCACAGCAAAGGAAATAATCAATGGAGTAAAAAGGCAACCTACAGAATGGAAGAAAATATTTGCGAACTTTATATTGGATGAGGAATTAATATTCAGAGTATATAAAAACAAACTTGAAAAAAAAACTTGACGTGGGTGGAACTAGAGGGTATTATGCTAAGCGAAATAAGTCAATCAGAGAAAAACAATTATCATATGNACTTGACATGGGTGGAACTAGAGGGTATTATGCTAAGCGAAATAAGTCAATCAGAGAAAAACAATGATCATATGATCTCTCTAATATGAGGAACTTGAGGGGCAGGGCGGGGGTTCGTCTGGGGTAGGGAGGGAAAAATAATGAAACAAGATGCGATCAGGAAGGAGACAAACCATAAGAGACTCTTAATCTCACAAAACAAACTGAGGGTTACTGGGGGGTAGGAGGGTAGGGATAGGGTGGATGGGTTATGGACATTGGGGAGGGTTTGTGCTATGGTGAGTGCTGTGAAAGGTGTAAGCCTGATGATTCACAAACCTATACCCCTGGGGAAAATAATAAATAAAAATTAAAACAAAAAACAAAACAAAACAAAATAAAAAAACAAATTCTTACAACCCAATTAAAAAAAAACAACCAGATAACCTAATTAAATGGGCAAAGGGCTTGAATAGATTTTATCCAAAGAAGATATGCAAATGGCTAAAGAGCTTATGAAAAGATGCTCAATATCACTAATCATCTGGTAAATGTAAATAAAAACCACAATAAGATATTGTTTGACACCTGTTAGGATGGCAACTGTTAAAAAAAAAAAAAGAACAAAACAGAAAATAACAAGTGTTGATGAGGATATGGAGAAATTGGAACTTTTGTAAACTGTTGCTAGGATTACAAAATGATGCAGCTGTTATGAAAAGCAGCATAAGGGTTTCTCGAAAAATTAAAAATAGAACTACCTATGATCCAGCAATCTCACTTCTGAGTATATATCCAAAAGAACTGAAAACAAGATCTCGAAGAGAGAGTTGTACACTCGTGTTAATTGAAACATTATTCACAATAGCCAAGATTGGGAAGCATCCTAAGTGCCTATCAACGGATGAATGGATAAAGAAAATGTGGTACATACCTCCTGTGTGATAGTCTTCAGCCTTAAAGAAGGAAATCTTGGCACGTGCAATGACACAGATAAAACTTGAGGAAGTTATGTTGACGTAAGTAAGCCAATCACAGAAAGACTGCATGACTCCACTTATATGAGGCACCTAAAGCAATCATTTTGATTGGAACAGAAACTAACCAATCACTGGTGATTGCCAGTGGCCATGGGTCGGGAAAACACAGAGCTGTTGTTCAGTGGATATAGTTTCAATAACATAAGATGAAGTTGTTCTGGAATCCGTAGTGCAACACTGTGCATGGCATAACGTTTAACAATCCTGTACTGTACACTTGAAAATTGTTAAGAGGGCAAGCTTATGTGGCATGGTTTTTATAATTAAGAAACAAAACATAAAGATAATGCAAGCAAAGGCCGGAGTGACGGATGTCTTGCCCAAGATCGTGAGCTAGTTAGTGCTGAGACAGAATTGGGGCCGGCCGTGTCCAGATCATTGGCTTCTCCTTATTCTGATTTCTGTTTTATTTATAACACCATTTCAGAGATGTGAGATGGCTTTTGGTGATGCTGGCTCTAGAGAGAATCAACTCTTTGTTGAACAGTGATGTGTCCAAATGTTTACTATTATCTTTGTGGGAGGCTTGCCCTTCGAACTTCCATAGGCTCTTAAATTGAGTTCCTGATTTTACTGCAGGCAATCACACACTAATATTTTGCTCAGCTCTCTGTGCCTTTCTGAGGTGGAGCTTGAGGCCCTGGGGAGACAGCTAGGAGTCCTGATTTGCTTACTGGGGGGAATGACAGCTGTATGATGGAGAGAAAACTAGGAGACCCAGGAAGGTGCAAGGCCTTCTCCCGCATTACAGTGGGGAGCAAGCTGTATTTTAAGTTCACGTTAGCTTCTCCCCCTCACTGCAGAGGCTGATTATCTACCTCATTGTCTAGCAGTGGAAAATGACTGAAATATAGACATAAAGAAGTTTTAGGATCTGCAGGCCCACCTTTTGCCCTTGGAAATGACCTCCTTCCTACCAGCCTCTGTGATACTCAAATCTTAAGGGTTTGGTGAGAAAAGCAGAAAGCATTTCCTTGATTTTCAGGACACTTTTCTGCACATTTTCATAACCGTGGGGAGCCATGAAGGGGAGAGGGAGCATGGGTAATCCTACCCAGAGCAGGGATGTTGGTGCTAAAATCAGAAGCCCTTGCAGATGGAAGTTCCCAGTCAAAGGCATCCTGAGTCATAATTCAGCCCTTGCCGTGACAGTCATAATTCACAATTTCCCGAACACTTCATAAGTTCCTGAGGGTAATTAGGGCTGCCTTCTCAGGGGCCTATTTGCCCAATATGGGGCTCAGTCAGGAAGACAGGCCCTCTCTGGGGCTGGGGGCTGGGTACCTGGTCCACCAGCCTCCTGGTTCAGCTCAGGTTCTCTGTTTAGAAAACCGGCTGCTGGTTGTTTACACCGTCTTCCCTGATGATTTGCTTCCTTTTTGGTGAACTTGCCTAAGCTGGGTTCCGGGAGAAATGCCACTTTGCAAAACACAGAGAGGCGGTGGCGGAACCGGGTTCTGGGTGGCCCAGATCCCCGGGACGGCGCTGCCTCGCTGTGTGGGGACGGCCGGAAGCCCGGAGCCCCTGCCCCCCGCGAGGAGTCTGCAGGTGCGCCTTAGGTGTTCCTGGAAAAGCTGTGCACCCTGAGGGCCGGGGATCTCGCCCCTTGCATTCCTCATTCTCAGGGCACGTTGATCCCCTTCTGGGCCTCCGGCCTGACCTCCGGGTCCTGGGTGTTGGCACGGATTTATGACCTTGAGCTGCTTTTTATCTCTTCGGGAAGTAAACGTTTTGGTTGGGAAGTTTTTCAATTTCCTCCTGGCCTGGACCAAACCGGTCAGGTTTCCAAGGTCGAGAGTCCCCTCTCCTCGTGGGTCCTCCGTGCTCTGGGGTGTGACCAGGAGCCACACTGGGTGTCCCCCCGAGTGCGGATGGGGAGCCGGCTGCCTCGGGCTGACCAGACCTACTGCTGCGCGGCAGACTCGGGGGAGCCCCTGCCTGCAGGCGGGCTCCTCTGTCCTCCAGGGGACGCGACCTTTCCCAAGTGCATCGGGGCGGGGGCAGGGGCGTAGCCTTCGAGGCAGCCACACCTCCCAGGACAGGGCCAGAAACCGATGCCCTCCCCGGCTGCCCAGGCCATTCTGGTACACCCCGAGTTTTAGAGCCCCTGGTGTAGAGACCGTCCAGCGGCTGGAACAGGGTGCAGCGAATTACAGGCCTCCTCCTTTTAATCCTCCTGAAACCCTATAGTATCATCCTCAAGAAAAGAAGATGAACCCCGGATGGTCCAACAGTGCCGCACGTTGGCTTCTCACCAATGACCTTGCTCTATTTTTTCCCCCCTTATGTGAAGATGATTTCATCCAACTACACACATCTTTTTTCCCTCTGCAGGATCCCCTCCTCTTTACCCTCGTACTCACCCTCCCACGCAGAATTCCCCCCTAGCCCAGTGCCCGGCTCGACAGGGTGTCGTTTGAAAGTCAGGGAAAGCAGTAAAGTCGAGGCATCCCTTTTATACCTTTGTGACTGTCTTCCGTTTGGATGGGCCCTTTTATCCTGCAACGCTTCGCCCACTTTATATCCCAGGATAACTTCACCCCCCACTGAAGTCCCGCCAGCCGGCCCCGGGAGGGTGAGTGGCAGCTGCTGGCCTGTTTAGGGCAGGAAGCGAAGAACATGATATTCAATTAAAACTGCGGGGGGAATTCAGCGAGTCGGCAGGGGCTGATGGAGACCGATGGCCCCAGGAGATCCGCCGGCCTGAGTTCTATTCCCATGTCTGCCACCAGCTCACAGGGGTGACCTTGGGCCTGTCACTAAAACTTTCTGGGCCTTGGTTTCATCTGAAACCTGGTGGTGATGAGACCTGCATCCTCACAGGGATAGTTAGGAGGATTAGGGAGATTAGGAAAACACACAGGGCTCCTTTGATCCCTTCAAAGTTAGCAGTGAAGGATGGATGGATGGCGGTAGGCTGGGTGGAATCGACTGCCAATTACAGGATGTGATCTGAGGTGTAGTGAAGAGTCTGCCAGCGTCCAGACACCTCCCAGACCAGCCGGCTGAGTGTCTCTGGAACCTGGCCGCTGGACCCACGCAGAGGAGAGCAGGGTAGCGGACGGAAGTGACATGTGGGCGGCACAGCCGCTCCAGACTTAGTTTCCCAGGGGGACAAAGGGCCCTGAGTGACTGAGGCACTGGAACAGGCCCGTGTGAGCGGAGGGGGGTCTGGAACAAAGAGTGAGAGTGCCAGTGCTGGGGTGATCGTGGTGAGGGACTTGGTGGGGAAGGGAGTGGTGTTAGAGAAACTGGCTGGAAAGCCACTCTAATGAGCGTTAGGTGATGACTAACAGCAAGACCGCCTTCCCGAGGCGATACTTCCGATGTCTGTTCTGTCTAAGACACTGTACCCATCGTTTCTTACTGACCTTCACTCTTCCTGGAACTCGCTGTGCTGGACATAGGTGTTCACGGTGCCAAGAAAGACTCAGCCTCACGACAGCCGCGTGACGGCGAGGAGCAGGCTGTGCTGGCCGGTATTCCCATTCTCATTACGTCCGTCCACATTTGTTCACCACCAGGCGTCATACTGGCGGCGGAGCCCTGGGGCTTGTGTTGGATTCCTGGCTCTGTCCCTTTGCTCTGAGACCCTGAATACTTGCCCTTCTAGGACCCAGATGCATCATCTGGAAAATTGGGTAATGGGTCTACCTCACAGTGCTTTCCAGAGGATCGAACGAGATGGGGTGATGTGGGAAAGACGTGTGTACTTGGCAGAGGGCTGTGCCAAGGTGGGCCGCGTCTGCTGCAATAGTCCCAGCGTTTAATGGCCTAACGCAACAAAGGTTGATTTCTTACTCATGCCGAGAATCTACCACAGGTCACCTTAGGGGGCGCTCTGCTAACTTAAGTCAGGGAGATGCAGTCTGATGGAGCAGCCCTCAACTGCTGGATCAGAGGGGAGAAAGAATATGGTGAAATCTGCCCCGGCTCTTAACGCTTCTGTTTGTAGTTCATTAGCTCAAGGAGGTTACACGGTTATATTGACTTCAAAAGGACAGGGGAAGGCAATCCCGTCGTGTGTCAGAAGGAGAAAGAGCTAGAGTGTTTGTCTGCGGCCCTATCTATGGCAGGCACAGTTGCTACTCTACAAGGATGGCTAAGATGTGGTCCCTGCCCTCAGGAATTTACCCAGAAACTCCCTTCCAGATCCTTCCCAGAGGTCTCAGAAACATCTCCGGATTCTGCTGTGAATGCCCCTCTGCCTCACTCTCACATTAGAGCTTTGGCTAAAGGCGCCTTGGCCTCTGTCGGTGGTGGTAAAGAACTCCAAGGCCTCACTTTCAGAGCTGGAGTCCTGCCTTTGACCTTCACCCGGACTGTGAGGAGGGGTGTCCAGACAGCAGGCACCTCCCCAGGGTTCAGCTAATTGCACCATGCTCGCATGCTGCTGGGAAGAACAGCTTTTCCCTTGCCTCAAGCTCTTCTTGTCCCAGGCGCCTGCTGGCCGGCCTGTGGCTCAAGCTTGGGTCTGTCACTCTGGCTTTGGGAAGGAACAGGCAAACTTAAGTCAGGCTCTGCCCCTTCCAACTTCCCTAGAACTACTTTCCTACTCTCCTCTCAGAGGGCTGACATCTCTGAAACCCCCTTCTCCGTCACACAGAGATCCCTGGCATGGCCTGAGACTCACCAAAGGTTTCCCTCCTTTCTCCTGAACCATGTCGCTTCTCCTTGGGCAGTTCAGCTGGGACCCTGAAAGAGAAAATAAAAAGGTTTATAGTAATATTATTAGTAACGACAAAATAAAATAGCTTATCATGTGCCAGGTTCTGTTCTTAGAGCTTGACAAATATTAACTCATTAATATTCACAATGAAATAGGGATTATTGCAAACAAGAAGGAACAGGCCCAGAGAGGTTCAGTAATTCACCCAAGGTCACCCAGCTAGTAAGTGGCAGGGCTGGGATTTAACCCAGGTATACTGACTGCAAAGCACATGCAGATCATTTTCCAACATCGCCATTATTTATGCAGTGGTTGAGAGAGGTGGTTGAAGTTATAGGTTGCAAGAGCCCTTCTTCACTCCAGGATGCTCATTTTGTGGATGGAGGAGAGCGCCTTCCCGGGGTATTACGAGGGCATGACTGCCCTCTGGTGGCCATTGGCATGCATTGCCACTTAGGGTGCGTAGAGCCCAACCAGCCCACAAAGCGCTTCACAGGAGAATTCAGAGAATGAACTGGCAAATACACATGCAGGCTACATGCAGCAATGGCATATTGACTTTCTTTCTCTCTGGTTTGATGCATTTGACATTTTTCCCCCTGAAAAAAAAAGAAGGGGTAAACAAAAAGCACACAAGCAGCTCTCCACCTCTGTGAGAACAAGCAGAAGAAAACCACAATTATGCAACTATCAAATAACAAATCTATGTGTTTATTGTCATGGAAATGTTATGTAGGGTAGATGCCCATGAAATGTCATCCTAGACAGATGCCAAAGCACATTTTCAGTCGCCATAATTAAGTCAGGGTAAAATGCTTTCCTAAATTAATCAGGGTACTTTTCTGCTATGGAACGTTGTGTGCAGAAAGACTCTTGTTTTTAAAGTTCAGCCATTTTAGGTTATCTGTATTCAGATAGAAATCTGTGGTCGCTTTTTGGTTTGGTGTCGAGAGACAGAGGTGGCCACGTCTGACGAGGCTATAATCGCACAGCTTAGCCCAAGAACGAGCATTTCAATATTGACTAGTTTTCATGGGGACCCTGGCTTCTTCGAAAGGCTCAGCTGAGACCCATCAGACAAGGTGGCCCCACCCAGTAAATCGTCAGGGGAGTCAGGGAAGGAAGGAGGGAGAGGAGAGGGTTCCCCACCTGCAGACACAGAAATTGGATCCTGGAGGTTGTGCCTGGAGGTCGCCCAGACGAAGCCCCGCTAACAGGTGGCTGATCCAAGGAATCATGGCTTCTGAAGGTTGGGTTTTCAGCCCCCAGACAGAGAATCATCAGCCTTTGCAGCTCTTCACTTGGCTATTTAAAGTCTCCTTGAGAAGACAGAGCAAGGTATTCACATACATAGAACCCAAGTCACACCAAGAGCTATCCTCAATCGGTCAGAGATCTTCTGTGTGCTTTTCACTCCCTGCCAACACACCCCACTTAAATAAATGTGGAAATCCCAAGAAAACAGCTCAGAGGAAGAGTTAAGAAGGGAGACCTACTTTTAGGACATACCTTCGGATCTGTGTGTACTCATCACCACCTACAGGTCATGCCTGGACCACGTATGTTCATTTCCTGCCCTTGGGTAGTTTTTCTCCTCCATGACCATGCCTTCGAATCATCATCTCAATATGGGCCACTTGCAAATCCATTTCCTTACTGCTCCCTCTGTCCTGGAGTCCTGACTTGTATCCAACTGCCCGATGAAGAGCTCTATCCAGTTGTCCCTCCATACTCTCATGAAACATGTCCAAAGCCAACCCCAGCATCCCGTCCTTGGAGTGTCTCTCCTTGACTTAATTTCTTTTAATGGCATCACCATTCTCCTGGGGATTCCAGCGCAGAACCCAAAAACCCTTAACTTTGCTTCATGCTTCCGTCTCGCCCACCAGACTTAGTCATGTGAGGACATCTCTTACATCTGTCTTCTTTTTACTGCCCACCCTTCCGACCCCATGGCATGATGTGGTGGGCGAATATGAGTTTCAGAGTCAGACATGGGTTCAAATCCCAACTCTGCTGTTTGTTATCTGTACGAATGCAGACTTTTTACTTAATGCATTTAAACGTCTGGAAAATGGAAACAATATGTACCTCATAAGATTAATTTCCTTCATTCAGAGCTCACATTTCTCACCAGGGGTAACTCAGTAGCTTCCTACTTAGTCCTTGCTTCTTGGGTCTAGGTCATAAATACCACGCAAATAAATACTCACTGTTTGAGGAGCACTGTGCTAATCTCTAGGAAAAGAAATCTTAATTCACAAGGCCCTGCCCTCATGAAGTTTGCAGCCCAACAGAGAGGGTAAAATTCTCTCCTTCCAGTGATTTATTTTCACTCTTCTGTCCAATGACTCTTGCTGAAGCACAGATCACACCATGTCATTTCCCTGCCCAAGATTGTCAATGTCTCCCCATTTCCCATCTCATGAGGTTTCTATTCCTTTGCCTGCATGCAAGCCCTTCGTAATTAAAAAAGTCCTTATCTCCTTGTGTAGCCTAGTTTCCTACATGCCCACCACACACCCTCCTTTCTATCCAAGCAGAGCTACTTATTAATATAGTAGGCATTCATATGTTTAAAAATTACTGTTCACTCTTTCTGCTTTGGAGGAATACCATGACTATAGGTCTTGTGGAGGCAGAGAGCTCCCTTCTCACAGAAACGGGGGCACACGGTGCTTCTCCCCTCTCTGTGGAGACTGAGATACAGGCAATGACCCAGGCTCTAGCAGTCGAAAACTCTCTTCAGGATTCTGTATTTTGAGGGAGTGACAGATGACTCAAAATACTCAAATGGTGTCAGATGAAACATTCAGCAGGTTTAGCTGCAGATTTCTTAATGAAGAGACTATTTACCGAGGTATGGGCAGGGTTAGGGGGGTTAAAAAAAACCCGTAAGAGGTGGTGAAGTCTCCTCCACTGCAAGAGTAGCAGTGCCCTCAGGGTGCACTTATAAAGACGAATCTAGGAAAAGCTTATAGACCTACCTCCCCCAAAATGTGGCACTTTCCTAATTTTGTCGCAAAAAAATCTGGGGAATAACACAGAACATATTCTTGGGTTGCCTGACCAAGGAGAGAAAGGGAACATTTTAGCCAGGACTGGGCTTATCAAAAGTGCACTTACCCGTGAGTTTAGTTCAATCATCTGGAAGCAATCCCTGTTGTTAGCTTGGTTAATAGTCTAAGGCCACTAAATGACATCGAGATGAGATCAATTTCTTATGATGATGTAGAACAAGAAGTCAAAAGGGAATGCTGGAGTACGTTTGGTATGCGTGATCAGTATCCATCCTCCATGTTTCTGGAGAGGGTCCAGTTACCGTGCTCTTCACCAACACCTTTGGAAATACCACTGGGAAGGAGACCTGCCATCTTTGAGTGGTGCTTTTATGGCTCTTGAATATGGACTGTGTATGCAAGTGGGAGGCTGTGTAGTTGAAATGTGTTCCCTGATTGCAGTGGGGTTGGAGAACCACTTGGGCTTTCCACAGAAGCACTTACTGGACAGAGACCAGTAAGGTGTGTGTCTACCGAAATGGGCAGCAGAGCTGGCTTGATAATAGCATTGATCCGACTCACAAGAATCTTTGGCAGAAGTTAATTGATTCTGAAGTTCCACGAGTATACGGATAATTCATCAAAGTCAAATTACTTGATTTGTATAAGCAAAAGTAATTTTCGGGGTGAGAGACTGTGGATTTGCCACAATTTAGGTAATGTAAACACATGGCCAGAAACTGCCCTCTGAACACCGAGACACCCACTACCCTCTCAGACCCTGACTCCCATCAGGGAATCGGACCTAGAAATGGTGGAAGGGGGTGCCACTTTGATGTGTGCAAAGAATTGACACCAGAGGAGTATGTCGGGTGCTTGTGCCTGACCCTGCCTGCACTTCAGCAAAGCCAAGTGTCCAAGTGTCCAGCTTATGGAGAAGTACCAGCTGTGACAAATGGAGCTCTCAGGGAGCTCAATTTAACTGGTCACAGGGAAAATCATTATCTTTGTTGTTGTTGTTGTTACATGATCGATTTAGTGACAGAATTGAGACTTTAGATCTGTAAATACTGATGTGAGAGTGTGCTGTGCTGATGCACAGTTTACCTATTTAGTACGTAGGAGGAATACTCCGCCCACATGAAGAGGACTTGGGTCTGGGAGATCTCACTTCTTTCAGATTTGGCCTGTCAGGTTGCAAAGAGTTATGGTGTATGGAGAGCAAAGGCCAGAGTCTTCAAGGTCTCTTTACTATTGATGAAGAAGGGTGGAATCCAACAACGTTTTCTAATGGATGACCCTCCTGTTGGCAGAGTGGTGAGCGAGATACTCCGCTTGGTTCAAGTATTTCAGCCTACTGACTACATGGAAAAGTCCATTCTGTTGGACACCTGGTGGTAAAGTGACATCCCTGACTCAGTGAAACACCTAAAATATTTTGAAAGACTAAATTGAAAACTTCTCTCAGGCTCTGATGCCTAATTGGAAAGTTATCAGTAAAGTTCATCCAACACGATATTAAATAAGAAACTTCTAGATCTTGTGACCATGTGTCTGACTTGACCTAGGCCACCGTGGTAGAAAGTGACACCAGGGAGCCAGAGGCAGGACATGAAGGAGTTGGGTGCCTTTAGGAAGGACTCTATAGTACCACATCAAGGACACACTATGGCTCTTCCTCCTGGCTTTCCAAAGATGCCCGAAGACCACTTACCAGACTAACTGGGTACTGGGGAAGGCACAGTTTTGACACGGCCTATAAACTAACAAATTCTTCAAGCCTGGAGAACAGGTTTTTGGAGACCACTGATGCATTGATGAATGACGTTTTGTCCAAATCTACATCAAATACAGTTTAGTGAGATCCCAAGCACATCCTGGTTATTTTACCAGTCCTTGGGTATATAGTTAAAATCAATATTTCAACGGAAGAAACCTTACCTGTGGAGTAAGACATTTCATGTTTGGAAGGACCCCAAAGGCCCCAAAAGCCCTACCAAAAAAATATTTTTGAAGATTTTATTTATTTATTTTATATATATATATATATATATATATATATATATATAGAGAGAGAGAGAGAGAGAGAGAGAGAGAGAGCACGTGAAAGTGTGGGGGAGAGGCAGCGGGAAGAGGAACAACCAGACTCCCCACTGAGCAGGGATTCCTGACTCAGGGCTCAATCCCAGGACCCGGGATCATGACCTGAGCCCAAGGCAGACACTTAACCAACTGAGCTACCCAGGTGCCCCTCAAATTTATTTTATTTTATTTTATTTTATTTTATTTTATTTTATTTTATTTTATTTTATTTTTATTTTTTAAAGATTTTATTTATTTATTTCACAGAGGGAGTGAGATCACAAGTAGGCAGAGAGAGAGAGAGAGGAGGAAACAGGCTCCCCACTGAGCAGGGAGCCCGATGTGGGCCTCGATACCAGGATCCTGAGATCATGACCTGAGCCGTTGGCAGAGGCTTTAACCCACTTAGCTACCCAGGTGCCCTCAAATTTTTTTAAAAAGTAATACGACTTTCCTGGGTTGGCGAGGAAGATATTTGTATAAATTAGTGCTACTTGAAAGACGCAGCAGCGGTGATTCCCATCAGGGATGTCCTGTGCCAGCTGTGGGTCCCCTTTGGGACTCTTCCAAGTAAAGGCCCCTCTGCAGCAGCTCCAGAGAGCTGGGGGGCGCCCCCGGGAGTGCCGGACAATGAGCTGCTGGCTCGGGGTAAGATAGCCCCCTCTTCTTTTTTCTGCAGCCAGATATTTCTTCCTTCAGCTACACATCCCTGGTTCTACTGGTCTTCCTGTTTTTTGTTTTCTTGGCTCCTTCAGTGTTTTTGTAACTAATTCATGAATTAAATCCTCTAAGTTAGAAATGTTTAGCTTTGGTATCTGTTTTCCAGATTAGGCCCAGAATGATACACGGTCCATCCTTCAGAGTACATCCCTAATGCCTTCTCCTCCATGAAGACTTATCTTATCTTTGATCTCCCATCCAGAGGTAATCTGTGAACTATTTGTGATTAGTTATTGCTTTTTGAACATCTTTTGGCATCTTTTGGTAATTTTCCGCCTAGTACAGAGTTCACTTACTCGATCCCGTCTGATTTCCATTAGATGGTAATCACATCGTAGTCACTGTATTACAAGTTCCACAAACTCAGCGGATGTTCTGAGTTGATTTGAATTGATGTTCCAAATGGTAACCCTAAGATCTTATCGTGTCATCCCTCCTCAGTGATTCTGCTGCTTTTGCTATGCTGTAATAGTTGGACTCATAATGTAATCATTACATTTGTGGGGTTTTTCTTTTAACTGCAGTTAAGTCGCAAGAAAAAAAATTCTGTCCAGTGGTTCCCCAAACTGAAGTGAAAATATTTGCTCTCCCTATTTCCCGCCTTATGCTCATTCATTCATACACTTTACACAGTGCTTTCCACAAACATCTCATTTTAACCTCACAGGATGAATACCCTCACTTCCCAAAGCTCTGAACAGCAGAGTCTGGGCTCCTCAATCCAGATCTGTTGACTAAAAAGTCCAGAACTCCTCCTTGTCTTTCATCTGAAGCTGTGGTTTGGCAAGACAAGGATCATAATTCTCTAAGTGCTTCCTCGCTGCTAACAAATGCCATTAGACATACAGACTTCCACGTTTTATACAAAGGTACAAAATAACGGATTATTTGTGATTCCTTTTTCATATGAAATAAAGGGGAAAATGACCGTTTTATTCCTTTGGCTTAGAGAATGTGGACAATCATGTTCTCAATTTCACAGTTCATCACGCGTACATTTATTAGATTAGCACTGGTTTAGAAACGCACCATAGAACCTCCCCCCAATAACTTGGCAGTTGCTTTTTGATTGCTTTTCAGAATCGTACTGTGTTGTTCTCCCAAGACTCCAACCGAGGTTTAGTGAGTTAAAAATGAAATGCTACAGGCAGAAATTGAATCCAATCCAGGCAAAGCTCAAGTGATTACTTTTCTCCACCTGTTTATTATTTGATTTTTCATTGGTGCCACTTCTCTTCTCAGGGGCTGATGTTATAGAAGCAGATATCCTTCCGAGGCCAGGAGACTAAGAGCAACATACGGGTCCTGGTACAGAGGGGAGGCTCATTCCATCACGAGCCCTGTATTGGCCCCCAAACACCTGAAAATGCAGCCCCAGGAAGCTCATCTTGTACTTGGCCGAGGAAGACTTCTTCCATGGCCAGCTCTACGAGGTGTTATTTGAAGGGTACTGGAAATGTCCAGGCATGAATGTCATTCTCGGCACCACACCCCTTGTCTTATATTGTAGTTGATGCCTAAATTCCACCAACAATAAGTCATTTTTTCCTTTCCAGCTGGTTTTTTAAAATTCATTTTCCTGAGGAATTTAATACATTGATTCTGCTTATCTGATCTTATCCAATCTCCTTACCTGATCATATGGTTTTGGCTCCAGAACCTTAACTACTAACCTAAAATAGGCAAATATACACAGAATACTGCCTGATATATAATAAGTTCTCAAACAACGATCATTATTCTTATCGTTATCATTACTACTATTAGATTTGTTTTGTTGGCAAAATCAGCTTCTCATGGCTAATATTTATTGGACACATACTGTTTTAGGTATTGTTCTAGGTACTTAATTTACTGTTTGATCATTGCAACCACCCCATGGATGACATCCTATTATTTGCATGTTTTATGGGTGAGGAAATGGAACAAGAGAGACAAAGGATCTTTCCCAGAGTTAAAAATCCTAGAAAGTGGTGAAACCAAAGTTTAACAGTCCACACCCCTAATAGTACAGGAACTGAAGGTAGAGGGCATTAGGAATATTCTAACAAGCCGCCTACTTCTTTGAGGTCTTGGAGGTAGAGGCTCGCTGAAAAAATGTTTGAGGGAATTTGTCTAGACAAAAGTAAGGATTTGAAGTATTGTGCCATTAAGGATTAGTATGGGCCCTTGTTCCCCCCCAAACCTCCAGAGTGGGGTGCATCATACTACGTGGGAAATCTTGGACATGGTATGCCTCAAGGCAGAAGGTACATTTGAAATACGGTCCTCAAACTTTCTTTTTTTCGCCTGGGATTTACTTGCTTGATGACTCCCCATGGGTGTGCTTGGGTCTGTCTACCACTCCCAGCCTCGACCTTTGTATCTCCCCCTTACTTCTCCACTCAGGAGAGCACACTGGAAATTAAGTGAATGAAAGTGATGTCTTTGGACCAAATAACTTTCGAGAGCATTGTTCTGGTGGCTCCAGTGGGTTATCTCCAAGGGGAACCTGAACTTCCATGCTTCCTGAAAGATATCTGTATATGCAGTGACCTTGAAAGTTGGAAGACCTCTGGACAGAAATATGTGAATGAGGAAAAGAACAGAGGCATGACTGGGAAAAACCAGATACCATGAACATAGTTCAGATGTGATAGAGAAAATGGTGGTCAGGACAGGTACCCACTTTCCAGCCCGGCAAACCCATGATCCACTCCCACCGTCAGGCTGCCGAAGGGAGTCCAACCATCCAACCAACCGTAGGTTCTGAGTGGGGGCTGGGCTGGGCTGTCAACCAGGAGTGCAGCATGGTAGGTGGAGCCCAAGGTGTGACCATCCCCCAGTGACCAGTCTGACTGGCTCTTCTTTCTCTAGTCTATTCTGACTACCTTACAGCTCCGTCGTCACTTCCAGCTTCAACAGTGTCGGCAGTGGGGAAGCAGAGAGTGGGGGGCCCACTTTGCCTATGTTGTCACCTGCCTGCTACATACACCGTGAAACACAGTTCAGAAATTTAGTTGTTATGCTACGTCACACCTTTTGTTTATTAAAACAAACTTATCTGTTAGCATTCAGCTGTGGGGAGAGCCACCTTCTGAGTTGTTCTTCCCATCCCCAACTCCTTGCATTTGCCCGTGAGAAATCTGCCCCTTTCCATTTCTGTCTGGACTTTCTTTCCAGTCTTCCCATCTCCCCTCCTGCTTGTACCCACCCCCCTCCTTCCCCGTGGTCCTACCCTCTCTTCACACTCTCACTTGGCCACTCCTCTTTGTCATCTCTCTTACAGCTGCCCTGTGATGGTAAATGAAAATGAAAAGTGTAAAAAAAAAAGTGTAAAAGTGACTTCCTCCCTTCTCCTAACTTTTTTCCAGGGGGTTGGAGTATGCACACAAATGTCCTTCCCCTCCCACAAGACTTGTATGTGTTGAGTCAGAAATGGCGCCGTGTCATGGCAAACCTTTCAGAGCAGGGCTGTTAATGGAGTTCCTCTCTTATCTACAAGTTCTGGGGTGCCCTATGTTTAGGAGAAAGGTGAATGACAAGAAACATAATCAATTTCCTTTTTTTTAAAATTAGTTTCAGAGGTGGGATTCCATGATTCATCACTTTTCAAAAGGATGCTTCTATCTAATAAACTATTGGGACAAAAATGCTGTGTAACAAATAACCCCAAAACTCAGGGGGGTTATTTATTCCTGCTCACACAGCTGTAGGTCAGCTGGAGGCGACTGATCCAGGCTGCAGGTTGGTCGCTGTTCTGTTCTGAGTCTCTCCTCACCCTTGGATCAGTGGGATTCTCGAGCATGTTCTTCTCGTAGAGAGGACAGAATTCCGACTGGCCAAGCACAAGTCAAACCTCCATTGGCACCTTATCTTCTAATATCCCACTGGGTAAAGCGTGTCACATGGCCACACCCCAAGTCAGAGGATAGGGAAGTACACTTTGCTTCTAGTAGAAAGAACTGTGAAGTCAGGTGATAAACAGTATAAATATGGAGAGGGATGAAAAACTAGGGCCACTGAACTCAATCTACCCCATTCCCATTTCCTGGGACAGGAGCTGCAACACTAAAGCCAGGAATACCAGGATTTGGATGAAACCTTCATTTTGGTTAGTTCTGGGGGCCTAAGGGGCCCTTTTGAGGCAGAGGCAGTGGGGTGGGAAGGAAATCAGGGACAGGGGCTGCCGTGGCAGTGGGGTCCCCTGTGAACATTCTTAACTGCTCACAAAGGGATTATTTTCCAGGGTACTATCTGCCTCCTTTCATGACCTTCAGGCTGTCAGTTGTCTCCTTACAGCCTCCATTTTTCACCTGTAGAATGGGCATAAGGGAGAGAAGGGACAGAAGGAACTATGTGGACTGAGTTCTTTCCAGATTTTGTTACGTTTTTGAAAAAAATATTAAAAATTCTTAGTTGCCTTGCCCCTCTCTCCCAACATTGTATTCACTCAGCAAGACCTCAGTCCAATTTTCTGCTTAGTGTGCACCAGAACCCACGCAGACTCGGTGTTCCTGAAGGGAATCACACAACGGCGTTGGCCAGGCCCGCTTCAGACTTATGGCCAATAGTTCAAATGGACTCTCACCACTGAACAACGTCCTGCATTTTCCTAATAAATATACAGTCCAAGTTTATCTTTCCTCGCATTGCCAGTATATGTTCCTTGCCTTGTGGTCATTAGGTGACCTCACCCCATAACGTCATAGGAAATACAAAAGTAATCAAAATAAAAATACCTCACTTTCCCTCCAGTTTCACCAGCGGATCTTCAACTCTGCTCACTTCGTCCGCCCGCAGCTGATAGGAGCAGCCACAACTCAGGCAACTGTGAAGGTCCTGTAACATGAGCAAGAAATAGCCCTTTGTCGGGGCACCTGGGTGGCTCAGTTGGTTAGGGGTTTGTCTTCAGCTCAGGTCGTGGTTGGGGTTCTGGGATCGAGTCCCAAGTCGGGCTCCCTATTTAGTGGGGAGTCTGCTTCTCTCTCGCCTTCTTCCCCCTCCCCCACTCATGCTTTCTTTCTCAAGTAAATAATTTTTTTTAAATCTTTAAAAAAAAAGGAACAGGCCTTTGTATTAGGTATGCTTCTGAGACATTATTATTTGTTAATTCAGCATTAGTGAAAGCTGGCCAATATTTTTTCCCTTTATCAGATTAATATATATGATGAAGCAGCTTTGTCATTGAAAGAGTCTGTGATCTAGAGTTAGAAGACCCACATTTGAAATCTCAATCTGACATTGGGTTTGTTAGCTTGGATAAATCATTTGACCTCTAAACCTCAAATTCCTAGTTTGTAAATTAGAAATAATAAAATGTAATGGGGTGGGTTTTTTCTTTTTTTGGATCATTGTTGTTATTTTTTCCGCTAGAGCCAATAATCATAATTACTTCCACTTTTTGTTCTCTCGCTGTTGAGCACATACCGGTCACTGGGGCCCAGCACCTTCCATGGGTTTAACCATCACTATAATGTCATGAAGTAGATTTATTATTCCCATTTACAGACTTAAAACTCAGGACCTTGCAACATTAAGGAATCTGGCCATAGCCACACTGCAAACAAGAGTAGACACCAGTACATTTGCAGAAGCTCAATGTATTGAATGTAGCAAGAATTTCAATTTTACAATTAGAAAAGAAATATAAAAAAGGAATTTATAAACTCTAACTCATACATTTTAGAAAACTAATATTTTTTTTAAGATTCGCTGTTCTTAATTAGAATACCTAACACAACAGCATTGTGCACAGGTGAGAATTACACTATATTTGGTTCTGTCTAGATTAAAAACCATTTTTTCTTGCTTTCACCACGAGATGGCGCCCAAGGCTAACAAGCCTACCCGACTTGGTCCTGTCACTTCCAGGCCCAACTTGGCCAAATATTCTGGCACTTTCAGGACAGGCTTCACGCCAGCCTCATACCAGGGGGTCCAAGCTGGACAGCTGGTCAGCATCCATTGGGTTGAAGACACCTGCATACCTTAGGCCAACTCTTGGACTACGTTTAGAAATTTTTCTGGTAGATTTGTTAACATTTTTCCAAGTCAATTTACCTTGGAAACTTCGTTTTGGAAAGTTTAGAGTTCCTCAACCCAGAAATGACACACCTTTTTTTTTTTTTAAGATTTTATTTATTTATTTGACAGAGAGAGAGAGATTACAAGTAGGCAGAGAGGCAGGCAGAGAGAGAGAGAGAGAGAGAGAGAGGAGGAAGCAGGCTCCCTGCTGAGCAGAGAGCCTGATGCAGGGCTGGATTCAAGGACCCTGAGATCATGACCTGAGCTGAAGGCAGAGGCTTTAACCCACTGAGTCACCCAAGAGCCCCCAGAAATGACACACCTACCTGTGCACTTCTGACCAAGATATTTTATTACAAATGTTACCATTTAATGCAATAAAGTAGATATTGAATGTAACTTAAACTTTTGAATTTATTGTTATGTTAATAAACACACTATAGGACTCAAGCATGGCCCAGCGAGAGCACTATGGGTAGAACCTGGGAGCGTCTCAGGAATGCAGAGTGTCAGGCTCTGCTCCTGACCCATGGGGTCAGAATCTATGTTTAAATCAGATTTCCCAGGTGATTCATATCAAATTCAAGTTTGAGAAGCACACAAGAACCATGAGGCCACATGTGATCTTCCCGTAAATTCGTTTTAAAAAGTGCTTCCCTGCAGGCAGATGCAGCCACAAATGCCTGAGCCCAGCAGGATGTCAGCACCTGCAGCACTTTTCTCCAGGGGCTCTTGTGCTTGGATTTAATCTGCACCTTACACAGCAACACTGATTATTGATTTATTGATGGTCATATTGTGTTGTGTCTCCCTCTCTTTCTCTCTCCCTTCCTCTCTCTCCTTTTTCTCTCTTTCCCTCTCTCCTTGCTATCTCCCATTCCCCTCTATGTAGAATATATACCCAAAGATCCACCATCATATGTGTGTGTGTTTGTGTGTGTGTATAATGATGTATTTATATATCATTATATTCTATGTACATATCTCATTATATGTAAATATACTGTATATATTATATGTATATATCATAATATATCATATAATACAATGTATATATATTATATGATATATTTTATAGGATATATAGTATTCGTTTAACCAAAACACAACAGTTTATCTTACAACCGTATCTGTAGAAAGCACTTAACAGCTTTTAGCTACTTGGATATTTATGTCACATCCATTAGCCCTGGTAATCAAGAGTTGTTTTTCCCCTGAATCCTGGGAGGAGCACACACCTACTCATAAGCTCACATGGAAAAGAGGATGGAAGGGATTGATTAGGCATCCGTCCTTTCCCCACCACATTCCCATCAACCCAGGACAACTTGCATATTTCTTTAAATGCTTCGGGATCTTGTTTGAAAAATAACAATAAAATATTCTTGATGATCTTCGCTTTCATTCTCATCTTGTTCTTCCTAAACCTTTTCTGTCTGATGACCAGGATCTGAGGAATTAGGGATAATCCTCCTTGGAAGGCCCTGGCCTGGGCCAACTTTCCCTTTGGATTATTCCCAGGGGCAGTGAGCTCCTTGGCTTCACGTGCCACCAGCCTAGCTGAGTATCACCCAAAAGAAGATAAGAAAAGGGCAAAAGTGTCCCTAGATGAGCACAGACACAGCAGTGGAGCTAGATGCAGATGCGGAGAGGCTGGGTGGGAGGACCAGCAGGGAGAAGGGAGGGGGGAGGAGGGCAGAGTGATGAAAACGGGCACAATCAGTGATGATATTCCTCGTCTTGTGCAGAATGACACCCGAAATCCTCACCTGGGTCTGTGACCTGTCCTCTTCGCATTGCCCCGGGCTCAGCTTTATACACCGCCCCCCCAGAAGTCCCCACGGATTCCCACCACCCGCAGTCACCCTCTCCCCTCCAGGGACGTGCACACAGGTTCCTGCCCCAGGGATTTTACCCTTGCTCTCACCTGTGTTGACGCAAGCTTGCCCCACGTATCTCCATCCATGTGGCTTGCTTCCTCCCTACGTGTGGAGTTCTCTGCTGGGAATCTTGTCCCTGCCCCCACTGCCCCCTCTGACCTGCTTTATTTCCTTTTCAGCCTTTATCACCTCTAGACATCTTACACAGCTGCTTGCTTCTTTGTCTGACTTGCTGGACCAGAGTACCACTTTCAGGAGAGCAGGGACTTTGTTTTATTTGCTACCCAACCTCCAGCACCAGGGACAGTGGCCAGCCCAGAGTAAGGGGCAGTGACCTCCACGGAGGAGACTTGAGGTCTTGCTGGGGGCTGGGGGATGGGGGGGGACTCTCCTAAGTGCTTGCAGATAGCGACCTACAGGCCCACAACAGCCCTGTAAGGTGGGTTTTGTGCTAAAGAGGAACCCCAGGTAGAGGAGTGAGGTAACCTGAGCAAGGCTTCTTTGGGTTTGTTCTGACTTTCCATGGACTGGTCTTTCTCCAGTGAAGGATGCTCTGAAAGAGGGTTGGCAACGCACAGCTTGCTGGTCAAGTCCAGCCCGCTGTCTGTTCTTATCAAGTTCCAGTGGAAAGCAGACCTGCCTGCCTTTTATGTATTGTCTGTGGCTGCTTTGTGCTACAGTGGCCTGCAAACCCTACAGGGGACCCTGTGGCCTGCAAACCCTACAGCATTTACTAACTGGCCCATTCCTGAAAAAGTTTGCTGACCCTGTTCTAGAAAAATGGTCACCTAGTTGTGGTGGTCCAGTTGTTGCGTTTGATCGTCTTTTCTAGGCATTCAGATGAACTAAGAGATAAAGAACTCCAATTTGAATTCAACAAATAGGTGTTCTCTTCTCTGTTCTGTTCCCAGTTAGCTGTGTGACCTCAAGTCATCATCTCATGTCGTCGCCAGATCTGTAGCAAGAACAGTAACAATAGACAATAGAACAATAACAATAGCTCTTGTTAAATGCCAGGCTCTTTCTTGTCATTTTACTGTAAAAATGATAGTGTTTGATACTCCAGGTTAATCCATTGGGATTTTCATCAATATTCAGGCTGCCCTTCCAGGCAGACAGTAGAGTTGTGCTTCCACACCCCCCACAGAAGTAAGTGTGGCCATGGACTCGGGTTGGTGAATGGAGTGATGGGGGAACTGTTAGGGGAACTTCTGGCTGTATGTTAATAGCTTGTGCACACCTTCTCATTCTTTCCCCTCGCCGCCCCCATCTTCTCCCATGGCAACCAGAAATGTTCCAGAAAGTGGTTGCCCTGTCAGCTGAGTTTCAGAGCATGGACAGTGCAGAGCAGAACCCCTGGTTGATCCTCATGGAACGTAAGCATCAAATACACTTGTTTTTGTTTTTCAAGACACTGAGATTCAGGGCTGTTTGTTATTGAAGCAGCAGCTAAACTGCTGACCAATAAGACAGCCACTAAGGTTCTCTCCAGGTCAGATTCTGGAGTTTTAAGACTATAAAGACCTCTTCCTCTTCACGCGTGGGATCTTCACTGTTTTTGCCATGGGAAGATATTCCCCTGTGATGGGGAGAAAGATAGGGGACCACTAACTGTATCTAGGCTATTTCATTAGGGAACAGGAGAGGGTTCTTTTTGAATGAAGATGGTAACAATCCAGTTTGCTCTGTTGTTACTTTAGGTATAGTTTTAGGCAATCTTAATCCCAAATACCTGCATCTGTGGCCACTTTAAGACTTCATCACTGCTCATTCCTGTGGGTAAAGTACTAAAGGCTTTTATTAAAATGTGTGTACGTGCAAATGCATGCAGGTGCGTGGTTATAGGAAGGGTAATACATTAAGTTATTAGCAGTCATAAATAAAGACCAATTCATCAAGTTTTATTAGCTGGAAGGTAAATGAATGAGACCTAAGAGAGAGATACTTTGAAAACAGATGTAGGGAAAGGCTCGCTCATACATGAACGTTTCTTGGAAATGGAGAAGCCAAAGCAGCCAGAGGTCAAGGTTCCTGGGCTTGAGGGAGGACCGGAAGGGAATGGGGGAGGAGAGAACAGTACAAATGTTGATCACTCTGACACAATTCTGAATCGCAGATCCACAAGTGGGATGAGTTTTAAATGTGAAAGAGTAAAAGAGGTTGGCTATTTCATCAGTTTTATCAATTCAGTTTTAAAAAGATTCACACTGGCTCCAAAAGAGGTATGGGGAAGGTGACAGAAATTATGTGAATTGTAAAGCATGGTGTGTAGTCTCCATAAGCCTTTTACTTTTTTTCCCTTCCCATTTTTCGAATACTTTCAGATTGCACGTTTGATTGCTGGTGTAGGGCATCTGAGGTGTAGAAGAGTCCGCTGGCTCAGACTGGCAGAATTTCACCATATTTGGGCATTGGGTGGAATTATTTTACAAGGTGGAGGATTTTTGCACTGTCCTAGAATGGACAACTGGTGTCTGTTTCAAGATGAGCCACAGGTCATTCTAAAGTGTGGGTAGGCTTCTGTGTGACCAGCATAGACAAAGCCAAGTGGCAGCCATGTTGGGAGGCCTGCCGGCATCTGAGCAGTGGATAAGTCTCCACGGTGTGAGCCATCGCCCCTCCCCCCAACAATGACGGAGATGGTGCGCTGAGTGCCTACTCTGTGCCAGCTCAGGGTCCTCCTCTGAGCAGCTGGTCACCAAGCCACCTCATCACATGACTTCCTGGGTACCATCCACTTCCATCAGGGGCTCTTCACACAGAATCCAGCACGAGTGCACTCCCAGGATTTGTACAAAGTGGTGACCTTCTCCCTCTCTCAACTTTTACTGACATCTCATCCCCCAGATTCCATGGAGATTGACCAACTTTTCCAAGGTATAGGTCAACTTTTCAAGGTTCACTTTTCTGGGGTCAAGGCATGAGGGAGTGGTGTCTCTCAAGAAACTGAGTTGGGTGGGAAGAGGTGGAGCGCAACCTTGAACTCATGTTGTGTAAAGGAGACAAAAGAGGCTCTAGGGCCAGAATGGGATAAGGGGCTTTGGGAAATACAGGAACTCCCTCCCCTGTTGGGCAGAGCCAGAGAGGAGAGGGACCCCACCAAAAAAGTCTCAAGTCAGGATGCTGTGTTTCAGGGAACCCAAATGAGTAGTACATATGGTTAACACATTTCGGGAATTTAGAGGGATGAGAAGGCTTTGTGGACTAAATAATATTATTTCTTCCAGTGTGCTTTGCTTGCTTGCTTGCCTTTTCTTTTTCTTTTCTTTTTTTCTTTTTAAAGATTTTATTTATTTATTTCACAGAGGGAGAGAGATCACAGGAGGCAGAGAGGCAGGCAGAGAGAGAGAGAGAGGGGGAAGCAGGCTCCTTGCTGAGCAGGGAGCCCGATGCGGGCCTCGATCCCAGGACCCTGAGATCATGACCTGAGCCGAAAGCAGAGGCTTTAACCCACTGAGCCACCCAGACGCCCTTGTCTTTTCTTTCCTTTTTTTTTTTCTTTTTACTTTGAGTCTATATTGCTTTTATAATCAAAGAAGGCAATAGCTGGGTTTTTTTGACAAAATTAATTCAAGTGTGTTAAAAAAAAAGAGGTGGTAACATCAATACATGCCATTGATTTATTAATAATTATTTACATTGATAATAATGCAATAATTTACATACACATAATTATACAGTAATTATAATTTAAAATAATTAATTTACACTAACTATTGATGATGCAGAGAATGAATGAGCATCAGCCATGGCATGGGATGTATCTACCTCTTTCCAGATGTGTGTCCAAAGGGAGGAGGTATTTCTGGCATCTGGACCATCAGGACATGGGAGCTTCTTACTTCCCAAAGTTTGTCATGTCATGTTAACATCTGTGCTATCCAACCCGTTAGTAATTATTAACCAAACCGAAAAGCACCGTTTTGATATTCAATAAACCTCTGGTTTGAGGCAAGGTTTTTATTATGGAAATTTTCTTTTCCTGACGCACCAGTGTTACTTTGATGTGTTCTGGTTTGAGATTCAGAGACCCAAATGCTACCCAGGTTTCTAAGCTTATAAACTTTGGAACCGCCAGCATATCCACGTGAAAATGTGGCCTTTCAAATTAATAAGATTTTGTCTGAACTGTTTGAACTCGTAATGCACACAACAACGAAGAGAACAGGTCCCATCACGTCTAAAAAGCCCTGGGCGGTTGGGATTTTTAGCCCACATTATTCTCTAGCGGGGGCAGAATTTCTTTATATCAGCATATCAGTATACATGTGAAAAATGTGGGGGGAAAACGTCCGCATTTCAGGTCTCTTCTTCCTTGCGTTTTCCTCAACCTCCTTTCTCCCCTGTCTCTGTAATTCCATAATTCTGTGACTTAGAGAAGCTCATGAAGTGCTTAGAGGTTCGGTGTGGAGGAAAGATGTCACAGAAAATGAAGTAGTGATGGCGGCAGCCCCACTCTTTCAATGTGACGCATTTTGAGCATGAGGAGCACAGACTTTTTCAACAGCAAATGAAAATGAGATGAACAAAATAGTTTTTGACTCATTCTAATAACACTGGCAAGGGATTTCCTGTGGCACTGCTGTGGTTAAGAAAACCATGCTTAGTTTCCTCTGCAAGATGAGCCAGAAATGTAAAAAGAAATATTAGTTCTGGAGCGGTAGTGACTTCTGAATTTGGAGCGCTAAAGAAATTTTAAATCATTCAACTTAGTCAGAAATGAAAACACTGATACCTAGGTTAAGTTAAAAGGTTCGCCGAAGACCATCTAGAAAGTGGAAAAGTCAAGCTCAGAACCTGGTCTCTAGCTCCCAGCCAGGCCTGTGTGTCATTAGATTATATTGCCTTGTTCTGTCTCCATGAGGATTTGAGTTCATCCAACCTCTCTCTTCCACTAAGATGTGCTTCACAGTAACATCAGAATTTGGGTGCCATTTTGACATAAAGCTTATATCTTCTAATCTCTGCAAGTTGTATAAAGAGCTGTGGAGGGCGCCTGGGTGGCTCAGTGGGTTAAAGCCTCTGCTTTCGGCTCAAGTCATGATCTCAGGGTCCTGGGATCGAGGCCTGCATCGGGCTCTCTGCTCAGCAGGGAGCCTGCTTCCCCCTCTCTCTCTGCCTGCCTCTCTGCCTCCTTGTGATCTCTCTCCCTCTGTGAAATAAATAAATAAAATCTTTAAAAAAAAAAAAAAAGAGCTGTGGAGAAAGAAAGGCCATCCCGCTGGCTGAACAATGGGAAACATGAGGAAGAATTACAAAGAAATGAAGACATTGGATTTTAGGAAGTACTGATATGAAAGTTTTGGTGTATGCTCATGAGCATATGTTTTTTTAAATTTTTGATTCTATCTAATTGCAGACTGAAATGTTCAGCAGTTGGATTCCATTTCCAAGTTGAAATTCCAATTCAGTGAAGCTGAGATGAAGCTCTGTGTTGACTCTTGTTTTACTATGACCTAAGTGTCCTATCTATGCCAACTTGTTCATTTTTTTCTTTTCTGTGCATTAATGATGCCTTCTTTTTGCTTTGAAATTTAACTCCGTAAAAAATCCTGTCTAACTATTCTACTTGCCACAGTCTAAACAATTCTCCAATCAAACAGTCCTGCCTAGCACAATACCTCCTCTCAGAAAGCCAAAAACATAGATCTGGAGCAAACAAAGTGCAACTGTGTTAAAGTTGTTTAACAGCTGGCCAATGTGCAGCCCACCAGTGGGGAAGGGGGGCGGGGGAGAGGGGGCAGTGTGGAGAGGAGGCAGAGACATCCACAGTAAGAGCTAGGATTTTGTTTCAGAAGCAAAGTTAAAGAACATCTTTTTAAAAAACTATACGTGGGATAATAGAGGTTTCAGCATCAGCGCTCCCTCGGGAGAGAAAACTTATCTGGAAAAGTTAAGCAGATGGATGGCTATTGCCACGGAGATTGTTAGCACCATAGGGCGAAGCTCTCTGGGAGTCTCTGTGACATCTGGGGGTGTTCATTAGATGGGTGAGGGTGTCTTACCAGCCCAGTGAGACCTGAGGTGTAAATTCCAGAGAGAATCTTCACATCCTTGAAATGGTTGCACATCATGAGGAAGTTAATTCTTTCCTCGTCAGGAAAAAAGGAATACTTGGTTGGGGGCAGGAAACATGGAGCCGTCTGGGAAAAGTGGCCTGAAGCTAAGGGAGAGTTTTTAACAATAAGCCATTGATGATGAAAGATTTCAGAGACGAGGCAGAGAAGATATTAATGGAGACCGTGGACGGGTGTGGGGCAAAGCTCCACATCACATCACTCACATCATGAGTGCCCCCAATACAAACAGTGTTCTGGCTCTTCATCTTCAGGCTTCTGTGGAAATGTATGCTTCCTGACTCTTGCATGTGCAAATCAGCTAAATGTCACAGAAAGAGATGTGTCCCTTCTCCTGTTGAGTTCTGTGAAGCACTAGATGGAGGGAGTTTTTGAAGTCAAACTGTAAACTTTCTTTTGGTGAGATTCATTTATTAAAAATGACAATGACCGTGGACTGTTAAATATTGCCAAATCATGTTTTAAGGGTACAAACTGAAAACTTTGAGAATTAATTAGTCATTTCCCCTAAATTATGTTTTTATTTTGAGGAAAACTTAAATCTTCATTTCTCTTTCATTGCTAGACTATCTTTCCACTGTATTTGATGAGCTTCGTCCTGGTGACACACACATATTCATGTCCCTTTGGCTGGTTACATAGTTCTGAGCCAGGCTCAATTTTATAAACCAGAGTTAGTTTCATTATCTGTCTCAGGAATTCTCAAATACTGGAGTGCATAAGTACCTACTGAAAGCCCATTATATTATGGCTTCTTAGGCCTCGCTCCCAGAGATTGGGATTCAGAAGGTGAGGGGGCCCAGGAACCTGCACTGTGACAGACACTCTGGGTGATCCTGATTCTTATGCAGCTGGTCTACCAGCCACACTTTGAGAAACACTGCCTTGCTTGATCCCCTTCCAGTCACCGTCCCGTTCTTCTCATCGTGTACTCCCTCCATTTCCCACTGCCACACAAAACTCTTCTGGATTCATGTCAAGGGGAAACCCACATGACCCCAAACTTCCTCCAAGTCCATGCCACATGTCAACAGCACTTGAGTACTTGTCCAACCTCTCCCACCCTTTAGCATCAGTCTCTAATTCTACCTGCTCTAGAATGGCCTCTGAAGTCAGGCAGAGGGAGAAAGGAGATTGGTATTAGCTGTGCTTTAGGCAGTCTCCCATTAGGTGATCACAACCACCTCTTCAGTCCTTTGGTCCATCAATTACACAATGAGACAGGTAGGCAACGCCAACAGTTCTCACATTTGTTTGGGAAGCAGAGTACCTACTTTATGTAATGCTGTAGAACTTACCACTTACTTACTCCCAGGATATGAACTAGGCTAGGATGCGACCACCTCTAGGTCATAAAAAGAAAGCATTTCTACCTGGTGCTCCCACCTCCCAGTATGCTCACACTAGGAACCCAGCCTCTACTTTGTGAGGAAGCCCAACTCTAAAGCGAGGCACTCTGGGATGAAGGAAGCTGTGTCACCCATGTATAATGGCTGGGTTAAGGGACAGGGAATTTTGCTCTGCCAGCAATGAGACAATCTCTTATTATCTATACTTGTGTTGTTGAGCTTAGACATTTTTCATTTATGTCCATTTAGGATTTTTTTTTAAATGATGGCCCTGGTTATCATAATACAGAGTTTTGATTTTACTCTAAGTACAATGGAAAATTGGGGGTTTTAGGGAAAGAGAAGACATGGTGCTATTTATATTTTATGAAGATAATTCTGACATCATGAAGCATGGATTGTGTAGACAAATAAGGAATCTGGGAGCCTATAGGAGGTTATTTTTGGAAAAACGGGGTAATGGTGTGGGCCAAGGTGGTACCAGTGGCGGTAAAGATTACTGGATAGATTTGGGATGTGCTATGGGGGAAGAGGTGACTGGATCTCCGGTTGGATTTGTCATGGGGAGACAAAAAGTGTTCTCTTAGCTTTTTCCCTTGATTTCTTGGTTGGAGACTAGAGTGTTTTACTGAGATGGTTAAGATGGAGCGAGGAGTAACTTTGGGCTGGGGAGATGCAGAAATCAATAGTTCTCTTTTCAGAACCCATTAGTCATCCTTATAGATATATCAAGTCCAAAGAGGGATAGGTGTGGGATGGTGGAGACAGGTCGAGGCTGGAAATGTAAATCTGAGCATGGTTGGCATAGTGGTGCTGCTTCAAGTCTTGGGGCTGGGTGAGATCAGGGAGAGGTGCAGTTAGGAAAGTGAGGTGAGTAGGAGCAAAAGCCATGGACAGTCTCTGTCTGGAGAACTGGTAGGAAAGATGGAGGGGCAAAAGAAGGAGAGCTGAGAGACGGCATCATGTTTACGTAAATGGGGAGTAAATGAATAGATGAAAAACAAGGTGGAGGAGGAAAGACATAACCACAGAAGCAGAGTCCTTGAGACAGAGAAGAAGGCCAGATCCAGAGCACAAATGGAGGACAGGTCTTTCACAGGAACAGGGACAAAGTTGGGACGGACGGGCGTGGGCACAGCCCGAGCAGGCACAGAGGCTGCAGGCTGGTAGATTTAGTGTGGGAAGATGGAAGAGTTTGGCTCGAGTCACTTGCTGTGAACCCACTCATTTGTTCCTTTGATAACCCTTCTGTAAAGCCTGTTTGTAGAAGCCAGTTGGTCTGCAGGAGGATCAGAGAGGTTTAGGCTGGCCTTTTTGGAAGGTATTTGCATTGCAGAGTTAATGAACTCAGAGCTAAGACTGTCCTGAACAAATAATGAGGTAAATCATGCTTATCTTCAGCAATTCTCCCTCCCCACCGTGTTCTTCCCTGTTTCTTCCACCTCCTCATCGCCTTGCTCAACATTCTCAAAGTCCTTGGATAACTCAGGTCAAAAAAGAAAGCATCCAAAAAACTTTTCAATCCCAAGCTGTAAGGGCTTGAGTGTCGCTCTTCCCAGGACTGTTTGCCTTTTTAAAGAGACTTCTGGGAAAAGAGAAGGCAGTTCCCAAAACAGATCCCCAGTGAGGAAATTCAGGCATGGAGAGGATTTGCAGGGAGTGGCTTTCCACCCTTAAATCCCAGTGGAGACAACAATCATCAAACAGTGACAGGCCTGAGAAACAAAACATCAACCAAACCACAGTATACAAATCTGATTACTACTCACAGACACTTTTTGTTTTATCTTTCAAAGTATTTAACTGTGACATACCATGAACCATCCTGGTTGGGGAAAGACAAGAAGGGGAAGGAGGAAGGAAGGAGGAAAGAAAATATATTCTTTAGCACAGTTTATCTTCATAGTTTATTTACACTCGCTGGCTATGTAGTAATACTTCTCTAATAATCCAGTTATATATTTAGTAGCAACCCTGGTGGGAGTATCCAAGCACTGGGATTATACCATATTCTAGATCGAAGTGGACTTGGTATGAAAGCTGGCTAGGTTATCACCATCAGTCACTGCACTTACCTTTAATAATAAGATATACAGTCTCAGACAAGGTGTTTATATGTGTTGTATCAGAGGCAAAGTGAAGAAATACAGTGTGGCTATTTCATAATAAGCAGAAAAGCAGACTCATTCCAACACCCACAACAATGTTAAGGTCAATGGCAATAGTAGTGGCTATCATAGTGCAGTGGATTACCTACTATGTGCCCAAAACAGGGTTAGGTAATTGATATCATTCCATCTAATTATTTTCACTTCATATTTTTTAAAAGTCCACGATTTCATAAAAAAGCACCTGTAAGTTTGCAGATTTTGGAAGATCAGGAATATGGAGCCCTCAAAACTTGCAAAGGTCAAGGGACAGTGATCTTTAGTAGTAGGATTTTGTCCAAAGAATATGTGGTCATGGTACAGATTTCTGCCTCAACTTCCCCCTCTCCACCCAAGCCAAAGAGAACAACACACTCACCCTCTGCCTTTGCTTTTTTGTCTCAGTTCTGCATCTCTGAATTATTTCCCAACTCTCCATGGATGGCAAATGCATAATGAAAATAGTTTATAGGTCAACTTACGCGGCCCAGAAAGTTCTCACTCAGCATGAACCTACACCTGGCCCCTTAGCATTAGCCAGCAGCTCACACTGAAGAATATGCTATTTTAGGTGGGGCGGCTCTGGTGGGCAGAAGCTGACAATATCTGAATACAAAACCTACATTTGAATCTCATCTCAGCTGTTTTATTAGCTGTGTGGCCTTGGACAAGTCACTTAGGCTCTCTGATCCTCAATTTCTTCATTAGAAAAATAAGGAAATCCTGACCTGCTTGCGAGGATCAAATCAGAAGGTGTATGTAAGCATACATACTTGGTAAATGAAAAAGAGACATTGACTTTGCTGATTTTTAGCACCTCTATGTTTTGGAAGGAAGTGGGCCAACAGAGAAAGAGAGAGAGGGAGAAAAGGAGGTGGGGAGAGAAAGAAAGTACTTTGAGGACTGACAGTTGTTTTGCACATATGGGAGACATTTGATTACTGGCTATAACAATGAATCAATTTCAGTGAATATAATCACAATAACTAGCTAATAACTAGTTAGTTCTCTCTCTCCCCCGTCCCCAATAGATTTTTGTATCTGCCCCACCAAAACTTTTGTAAAGAGGTAAAATCGCAGATTACATCATCTCCTTCTAAGGCTAATCCTAATGAGGAGAAAAGAAAACTGTGGAGGTTTTGGATAATTCAGTAGCTGCACAAGAGTCCCCAGGTAATTGAGAATTGGCTGTTTCCACTGTAGGCTTCCTGCTAGTTAGTGAGACGGCTGGTCCAGGTAACACACAGTCAGGGATCTTGTGCCTGCACCCTTGCCCCGCCCCAGACGCAAGGCACGGTGTTTGACCTTGACCTAAGTTCTGCCAAGTCCAGGATAGTTTGGGCTGCATTCAGTGCGGCATACTCTGTGTGTGCTCACTGTGTATGCCTCATACATGTTTAAATATAAGTCTGCCACGCTTTCTAATGACTGCGGGGAAAATGAGGCTCCCTGTCTGCAGGCATCACCTACTTGACACAGAATCAAGAAACTATTTCCACTAGGGGTTCTGAAAAATCGTCATTTTAGACTATGAACTTAGTAACAAGCAATAGTATAATTAGTAAGTGAAATCTATCATGTATGTATAATGGAGTTATAAATATGTATATAATTATGTGAAATCTTATTTAGCCTTTTCCGGAGCTTATTTGGTGCCATCTTAAATTTTGAATAAGCTGGTACTTGAATTCCCAGAAAATTTAAGAAATAAAACTCTCCCATTCTTTCTATTATTCTGGACGCTACTGCAATGGAATAAATAATGCTATCAATCAATGCTTGTGCTAGGAAGGCTGTGATTTCTTTTACTCTCTGGCAGAAACCACGTGTCAGGGGGCTCATTAGTAAGGGCAGATGCCGATATCGTTTCAGAAGAGCGCGGTTGGAGAATTCAACGCTTTCTGAGAATAAATAGGGTCACCTACATGTCCAAATCTTTGGCCCCTCCGCTTGGTCTGGGAATGGAATGAGGTGGTTTTCCCAGAGGCCACTCTGTCACTTCCCGTGTGTGTCATCACACAGGAGGTGAGAACTCAGCCCTCAGCTGAGAGCTCGCTCACTGGGGACAGGCACTGGAATGGCTCCAAACACTGATCTGAGGCTGAAGGCTGCTGCTTCCCAGTGAAGCCCGCCCTTGTGGGGCTTCATCACACAGTTTCCCTGTTCATTCTTCTCAGGTATGATTTGTCAGGTTATAGAAGAGGCACCACCTTCGGAAACAGTGAAAACAAGCATGTGGATGAATTTGCTAAAGTCTGCCTTCCAGCACACAGGAGAACAGGGAAAATCACTGGGGTACAAGAAGGGACCAGACACAGGGGGTGTCTGCTGGAACCAGAGTGAGTGTATTTGCTGTAGAATGAAGCCCGGGCATTTTAATCACAAGCTGAGTGGGGACAGAAATCCAAGTGCCTAGGGCAGATGGCCATTCTTCAGTCTTGGCCCTGCTTTTTGCATAAATATTCCTGAGGTCAGAGTCATGCTCTGTCCATGATATAGGGAATTACTGAACATTCAGAAGGTGGAAGAGTCTGATCAAAAGCCCATATTTTCCCCCCATTTAAGCCATTTGGGGGCACCTGGTGACTCAGTGGGTTGAGCCTCTGACTCTTGATTATAGCTCAGATCCTGGCGATTTCAGGGTCCTGGAATCGAGACTAAGTAGGGCTCCCCACTCAGCATGGAGTCTGCTTGTCTCCCTTTCCTGCTGCCTCTCCTCCCACTTACGCTCTCCCTCTCTCTCTCTCTCAAATAAATAAACAAATACTTAAAACGAACAAATCATTGGTTGTTGCCAAAGTCCTGGGCAAGTCAGAAGCACCAGCGGGAGACCTGGCAGCCCAAGGCGGTGGGGGGTGAGGGGGGCGGTGGGCATTGGACAACTCCAAACCAGTCTTTAAAGGCTGAACTGTTGTCCTAGGGCTCAGATTCTAAAATACGGTTTCTCGGTATCCAAATTACCAAATTTGGGATAAATTCTTTTTTTTAAAAAAAAGTTCACTCATATGAAACCATTTTCCTTAAAATCGAAGTTTCTAGAAAAGAGTCTTCTTGTTTATAGGAGACTGTCTCCTTTCTGAAAAGTACAGTATGCACTATTTTAGGACTTTCTTCCACTTTCTTGAATCACGAAGTCTCCTGTGGCAGAGACTGGGTAATCCCTCACCAAACCCTGCCCTTTTGCTCTCAGGCCCACTGTGGGCTGCCTGTCCCAGCCTCCCTGGCAGTTAGGTGGAAATGGTCCTCCAGCTTCACCAGATTGCCCAGTGGGTTCCATCACACAAAAACATTGGAGTCTCTGCCCTGGGGGTAGTGGGGTCACAAGACAGAAGGATCCTGTGGTCCCGAATGACTGCTTGGAGCAGACTCCTCCCCTTTCTTCCTTCCTACTCCCACTCTCCCACCAATTCACATTAAACTGTGATATGGGTGCAGAATCAGCAGACCTGAATGGCTTGGTTCAGCAGTCAGTCTAGGACGGGGACGCTCCCGTAGTGGGGTAAGTAGGGAGGAAGGTAATGTTCAAGCTGATGTTAACATTCTGAAACTTTTCTGCATCTAACTGGTGGCATCCGACTCCTGGGCTTTCAGCTCTGTGATCCTCAGCAGAAAGAAAGCCCCTTGTTACCCAGCATTCTGAGAGCCAGCTCTCCTGTGGCTGTATCCACGGCCATCCTGGGAAGGGCCACAATGGACCTGGCGGGGAGCAGCACCTGCTTCCACACACCACGGTCACGTGAAAAGGTGGACGCCCAGCTCTTCACCAGGGAGACTTCAAGCAGTGAGCCCTAAAACACTCAACAGCATTCTGTCATTTTCTTTTCAGATCGATATTTCTTCCAATGCAGAAGCCACGGCATCGAAAAAAAATAGGTATTTATTTTTTAAAGTTGGCTTTAAAACAAGAAGAAAATTTGATGTGGTCATCAGATTTGGTAATTAAATGACTCAGGAGATGGATGGCCAGTGGTCAAGCTTATGCTTCTGGCTATAAGTTCAGCTGTAAATGGCTTTTTTTTTTTTCATTTGCTTTTCCTGATTTGTTTAACTGGAAAATATTTTTCTGTGGTTCTATTTTAATGGGCTCCTAATGATATTCTAAGTATTTGCTTGTACATTACTAGAGAGCAGTGGGTTCATAAGCCTAATGAGGTTGATGATTATGGAAATTCAAATTAAAATCACATCTGTAATATATGCAATTCTTTTTAAACCTCAATCTACTTATCAGTAGCTAATGCACCTATATCGTTTGACTTTTAGGCTTTTGCAGAGACACGTGGGCAAACAAAACACCTTAATGTGTATTCCTAGTTTCCAACACTTGAGCTTCAAGGAAGCATCTAAGGCTCTTAAAATTGGCTTTGCTCTTGAGCTGCCCAAATCTCTTTGGGGTATCCCATTTTTAAACTGTTAAAATAATTTAATTTATTGTTGAATAGATAACACAATGCTTATAATGTCCAAACAATAAAAAAGATCATCTAGTGAAAAAAGCAAGTCTTTCTTTCTCCCTTGTCTTCAAGAAACCTACTTTCCCTCCTGTCAGTCACCACTGTTACCCATTTCCTATACAGTTGTCCCTTGAACAACAAGGCAGTTAGGGGCTGACCTCTCCTCACCATGGAGTTAAAAATCCACGTGTAACTTTGATTCCAAAAACCTAACCACTAATAGCCTACTGTGACCAGAAGCCTTTCTGAAAACAGCTGATTAACACATATTTTGTATGTTGTATGTGCTATATACTGTATTTTTACAATAAAGTAAGCTAGAGAAAAGAAGATATTATTCAGAAAATGATAAAGAAGAGAAAATACATTTATTGTACTGTAGTTACTGAAAAAACAAATCCACGTTTAAATGGACCTGCACTCTTCAAACCCGTGTTGTTCAAGAGTCAACCTTTCAAAAGTATTCCAGGTGTATATAAATAAACATGTATACATTCACTTTCCACACAAGTGTAATATTATAAATACTCTTTGGAACCTTTTTTTTTAACTTAACAACACTGTCTAGAAGATCTTTCTGTATCAATATATAAGGACTTTCCTCCATTTTCTGTGTAGTATTTCATTTTACCGATGTACCACGTTCTGTTTAACCAGGCCCTATTAACGGACATTAAAGTGGTTTCCAGTCTTTGGCTATCACAATGTCCCAGTGAGGAGATATGCCCAGTGATGCCACTTTGTGTGTGTGAGAGTGCCTGCTAACCAAATACAAAAGAGCAGAAGTTAGGAGCATTTTAAATCTGATAGATACCATGAAGGACTACAGTTACATAATAATGTCTTTGCAATGACCAGTGGCCAACTTCACCACTAGGGAACTTTCCCCAGAGAACTCCCATGATGCACAGAACCAGCAGCTTGTTTGGCCTCTCTGGGCCAAAGTGAAGGGCTAAGTTGAAACAACAGCCTAGACCTAAAGATAGCGAATTCACAAGATGCAGAGGTGGTGGGGCTTGGGGAAGGGGGAGGTAGGAGTGGAGTGAGGGGGGTGGGCTAGTGATGTTTAGAATTAAGGCCAGCCTGGCTGAAGGTGCCAGGAAATGCACAGGTTGGGGGAGGGCAACCTCTACCTGGAAAAGATCACTGTACAAATGTGGAGAGAGAGAGAGCAGCCCCACAGGGCTTGAAGTTAGAAGACCTACGTTTGAGTTCTGGCTCCACCTCTTACTAGAACTGTGTGACTGTGGACAGATTAGGGAAGCAACGCTTACTTTAGAGGGTTGTTGTGAGGGAGAAAGAGAGGACACACATGAAAATGCTGGTAAACAGTATGAACTTCACAACTGTTAGTGGAATCTGAATGAATTAAGGTTTTGACATGTTTAGGCATGAAGGACTACTCACTATGGAAAGTTCTCAGAACATCAACTCCATAGGAGCAGCGGCGTGTCTGCCTTGTTCACTGCTGTGTCCCTATGCCCAGAATTATGACTGACTCTGAATAGGGGCCTGGAGAACAGTCACTGAATGAATGAGGTTTAGGTCGTCTCTACACAACTGGGGAGGGACATGGAAATGCAAAGAGAGAGGCTGGTTATGGCTAGAGATAGAGTTTTGGGAGTTATAGATTTATAATATTAGTCCTAACATTATAAGGAAAACCTAACAATGTAGATATTTTATAAAAATGTGTTGATTGGGGCACCTGGGTGGCTCAGTGGGTTAAAGCCTCTGCCTTCCGCTCAGGTCATGATCTCAGGGTCCTGGGATCGAGGCCCGCGTCGGGCTCCCTGCTCAGCGGGGAGCCTGCTTCCCCCCCCCTCTCTGCCTGCCTCTCTGCCTGCTTGTGATCTCTCTCTCTCTGTCAGATAAATAAATAAAATCTTTTTAAAAAAAAGAAAAGAAAATGTGTTGATTGAATGTACGAATGAAGGAATGAACTTTTCATGATGCTTTCAGAAATTATTTCATGAACTAGATGGGCTCCCCAATCCTAGAAGATGNAAAGAAAATGTGTTGATTGGGGCACCTGGGTGGCTCAGTGGGTTAAAGCCTCTGCCTTCCGCTCAGGTCATGATCTCAGGGTCCTGGGATCGAGGCCCGCGTCGGGCTCCCTGCTCAGCGGGGAGCCTGCTTCCCCCCCCCTCTCTGCCTGCCTCTCTGCCTGCTTGTGATCTCTCTCTCTCTGTCAGATAAATAAATAAAATCTTTTTAAAAAAAAGAAAAGAAAATGTGTTGATTGAATGTACGAATGAAGGAATGAACTTTTCATGATGCTTTCAGAAATTATTTCATGAACTAGATGGGCTCCCCAATCCTAGAAGATGAAGGAAAGAGTATTTTTTCTTTTTAATATTTATATTGGGATGCCTGGGTGGCTCCGTCGGTTAAGTGACTGCGTTCCGCTCAGGTCATGATCCCAGCGTCCTGGGATCGGGTCCTGCATTGGGCTCCCTGCTCAGCGGGGAGTCTGCTTCTCCCTCTTTCTGCCACTTCCCCTGCTTGTGTGCGTGTTCTCTCCCCTCACTCTCCCTCTGACAAATAAATAAAAATCTTAGAAAATGAAATATTTATATTATAGTGATTTGATGGTTAACAAAGTTACTCCATATTTTATTTTTCTATAGTTTTTAACTATTACTTGACCCATGTTCTGGTTGAAATAGATTGATGCATGATCATTCCCTTTTGTTGGCTACATAATTTTAAAGACTGCTTTCAGCATTAATGTGGTTTATGTCTCCATGTGGGAATGTATAGATAAGAAGGAAATTCCTCAAACTTTGTCACCAATCAGGGATCAGATTTTCAAAATTAAATTAGAAATTGGGTTAGATGGTCTTCAATGTGTTTTTCTGTCCTAAAAGTATAGAATTCTGTGAGAACAATCACAAGGGGAAGACCGGGGACTAAAAAAAAAAAAAAAAAGCCCAAGGCCACTGTGGGACAGAAGCCTCATTATATTTGGGAGGTGATAATAAACACCTCACATTTATAGAGTGTTTACTAAAAGCCAGGCCTCATATACTTTGTTCCACTTAATCCTTACAAGCCCTATAAAAGGGTTGTTGGAAATTCTGCCTGGTGACCAGCAGCTGGAAAGGAGGAGATCTTTCTAAGCTCATACCAGGATTCGAAGCAGCAAAGTTGCCAACAATAATAACCTTTGTAAAACTAATTGCTGCCCCAAGTCAAAGAACTGTCTTCCACTGAGTTGAAAGGGCTGTTAAATCTGGGGGTGGTCTCTCCAGCCACAAAGACACACAGAGATAATGTCATCCTTGACTCTGAAGGACTGGGTTCCGAATGACATGGAAGCCTGTGCTGTTATGACCTCATGAGCAGGGCTGTTTTGCTTGCCCTTTGCTTTTCTCTAGAATCGGTTCTTTCCTTAATTGGTGATACTGTCTCCCTTCTCTCTGTTTTCTACTTCTGTTGTGAACTGGCCTAAGCCAATTTGACAGCGTTGAGTTTTCAGGTTCTTTTATTCATGCTGGACTTACATCCATCCTCAGAGGTGGGTGAGGACTACAGATCTCCAAGCCCATCATCATGCTACAAGTAAGACAAGCAAGACTCAGGCAGGGCGCCTGGGTGGCTCAGTGGGTTAAAGCCACTGCCTTTGGCTCAGGTCATGATCCCAGGGTCCTGGGATCGAGGCCCACATTGGGCTCTCTGCTCAGCAGGGAGCCTGCTTCCTCCTCTCTCTCTGCCTGCCTCTCTGCCTACTTGTAATCTCTCTCTCTGTGTCAAATGAATAAATACAATCTTAAAAAAAAAAGACTCAGGCAGATTATGCTGCCACATAATTATTGACAGGCAGGCATGAAAGCATGCAACTCAATTCGGATCTTTGCCCTTTCAAATACTCTAATTACTCCCCATTTAAATGGCATGTTCTGGGCAAATGACATAACATTGTAGAGACAAGTTTCAGTTAACCTTGTAGTTGCCATCAGGTAACCAGAATCCTCCATGCCAACAGTGGACTTAGGACAATTTTAGAACTCAACCTTGGGGAACATTTTAATATGTGAAGGGATTTTTATCCTGTCCATTCAAGGACAGGCAGTGTTTCTATACTGTTCTAGCTTAGTGGTTGACAAACTGGTGTACAGGTCAAATCTGGTCTGTCCCTGTCAATAAAGTTTTATTGGAACACAGCCATCCCAATTCATTTATGTATTGTCTGTGGCTTGTTTTGTGCTACAGTGGCAGAGGAGCTGAGTGATTGTGACAGAGGCCGTTTACTTGCAAAGCCAAAAATAACATCAAACCTTTACTAAACAGGTTTTCTGGGGACATCTGGGTGGCTCAGTCATTTAAGTGTCTGCCTTCAGCTCAGGTCATGATCCTAGGGTCCTGGGATCGAGTCCTGCTTTGGGCTCCTTGGTCAGTGGGAAGCCTGCTTCTCTCTCTCCCCCTGCCTCTCTCCCTGCTTGTGCTCTCTCTCTCTCTCTCTCTCTCTGAAAAATAAATAAAAATAAAATCTTAAAAAAAAAGAGGTTTTCTGACCACTGCCCTAGCCAATCCACATATATTAAGCAGAGCTTTTTTTAGCAATGAATACCCGTCACTAATATATATTTTGCTACTTAGCAACATCTCAGGTATGGATCAGGGACAAAGATAGCTAAGTGCTTATAACCTCTGGAGTGTGGACTACTTATTAGTTACTAGATGACACCTGTGAAATGTGCAAGTCCTACTCAGGCAATAAGAGCCTCAGAGTATTTATTAAAACTAACATACTTTTCCAGAACTCTGTCAATTCTGGAATTTTAAAAGTGAATAGCAATCATCATCACATTTCCTTTTACTGCTTCTCAAAACCCATTTTCATTAGCGATTATATTAAACCTTCACATACTCTTATATCAATAACAATATTAAGCCCAGGGTTCGAAAAGTATCTTATCCAAGTGAATCCCGATGCAATAGCTAAGATAGAGTAGGTTTATTATTATCCCGTTTTACAGAATAAAAAGCCTAAGGTCTGAACATGTATCTCATTTTCTCACAGTTGCAGAATTGGTTGAATCTGAAGCCCTTCATTCTCCGGATGTGATAATCTCTCCCCTACACTGCAGTAGCTTCCCAGTCACAGCTCATGGATCATATACATTTGGAGCAAATTGCAGATTTTAATTTTTGGTCAATAGAAATGTATTCCCTCTTTGGAGAACAAAAATAGCATTCTTAGGAAGTTCTTGACTGTTTTGCAAACCAACTTCACCTCCTTTCTTCACGTTTTTTTATTCTTGAAGTTTCAGAGCCGCCATTGAGCTGCAGGATTGGCCCCTGGGGGCAGGAAGAAATATCCCAGAGGAATCAAAAGGATGAAGGTAAATGTTGAAAATGGATCTGTTTCATCAACTACATAAAATGAGACTCTACAGGCTCAAAGAAGCCTTTGAAGGACCACCCTGACTTGGAAGCCTATAGCTATAGCACAGTGTAATAAGGCTCAAGTGCTAGTCATAGATTCATACATGTTAGAAGAGGAAGAAGCTCATTATTTGGTCAACAAATTTGCCCCACTTCATCCTTACAATGCTGGGGTGTTCTCTCAGATATGTTTGGCTGCATGGGAAGTTCACTTATTATTAATTGGCTAGGGGTTATTAGAACTAATGTGGTGTCTCCCTAGCCTTTTCTTAGCCACTTATCCCCATGGCTCTGACCCTCAGTTATCCATAATTTATTTCTCCCCATCCCATGATACCATCTTGGCTGGACTAAGCCCATAATTGGTGCTGGTGCATTTTGCCTCTTCCATGTGGAGCTGGAGCCTTTCCTCCAAGACATTCCCTTCATATACATGGGCTCCAGTGGACCCCTTTTATTACCAAAACTTGTAGGGAAGAAAAAAAGGAGGGGCAGATATTATATTCAGGAATAAGACTATTAAGATTTGAGCTCAAGAAGTAAGTTAGAGGTCTCTCCAGACCCCAGAGTGATTGTCTGCCAGTGATTTGGGTCATAAGTCATATAACTGTTTGGATTTTCATAGCAAATGAGTGGCCCCATTGGAAACTTTTAAAATTCTAAACAACTTTAAAGCAACAACTTAATGGTGTAAAAGACAAACATAATTTCAAATGTGAGTCCATTGGTAAATATTACAACAGCAGTAATGTTAGGAGAAATCCCTGTGTGTGTTGGAAGGACTTAAGTCTCTTAAAGACAGCTTCTCATTTCTGAACATCTGGGAATCTTCTGTGTGATTCTTTTAGTTGACTTTTGGTGATACATGGAAATAACACTATCAGTGTTGGAAATAAGGCAAGACTTTCAAAAATTTGAGTTTGAGATTAAATATTTATGATTCATTCTCAGCAGAAGAGGGGAAAACACAATGAAATCATGAATACTGATTTTGGGGGGAGAAAATTAATTAATTTTAAAAATAATTTATTTTTCCTAGAATACTAACATTAGGATTATATAGTGAATCTTTCAAGATGGGTTAGGTTATCCTGTGGTATCCTGAGATTCAAAATCTCAGTGCCTTAAAACAAACAAACAAACAAACAAATCCAGATCTATTTTTCCTCCATGTGACATATCCATTGTGAGTGTTGACTTCACTCTGGGACCCAGGACTACAGAGTTGCCACTTTGTGAAACATAGCTAATTATTATGACAAACAGAATGAGAACTTTGGAAGGGCTTGGACCAGCAATTAAGTGCACCAGCCCAAGTCATGTTTGTTCTCAACTCATTTGACCAGCATTGGTCACATGCCCCACTCAGTCACATGGAGCCAGGAAGTGTATAATCCTACCAAGTACCCGGAAGACAGAGAGCTAAAAATATTTGTAAAATAGTGCTAATGACTTCCACATGTCATTAAAATTGAAAGGACAAAGTTTGATCTGGAGTATGTTCAAAAGCATGCATGTAAGATGATTCTAGTAATGATGATCTCTGACTTTATAAAAATGAACACTCAAAATAACAAGAAGCTCTACCCAATGATTCTCTGCACTTGGGAGAATGAATATCAGGCTTTCCCCCAAAGTTTAAAAAACACTGATACCTGGGTCCCACTCCAGAGAGTCTAATTAGTTTGAGGTGAATCTTGGGCTTTCGTTTGTTTTGTTTTATTTTGTTTTGTTTTGTTTTTAAGCTCCCTAAGGTACACCTAGAGTAGAAAGTCATTAGTCTATTCTGCAGGTTGGGGTTTTAGGATGATTTTGAACTCCAATATTATCCATCCATCTGTGCGGTCTTAAGTCAACTTCTCTGGGTTTCCATTTTATTATCTATGAAATTAGGAAATGGAATGACTTCTACAGATCCTTCCACCCTTAACAATCTCTTCTAGACCACTGACTTCCATTTAGAAAGTGTTTCCAACCTCAAGTTAATGTGTAAGTGCAGCCAGATTACTTTGGAAGTCAATCTGGTTAAGCTCCTACAGTTTCAATAATGGAATAAGGGCAATAATTGGAAAAAGTCTTTATGAGTTAAGTAGTTGTATTTTCCCAGGAACCAGGAAGCTGGACCAGACTTGAGGATAAAGTCATGTTATAAAAAAAGATACGGAGTTAACTTGATCCCTTGGTTACATGTGGACTGAGGGTGAACTTCCTGATCTGAAATGAAAAAATTGTATTACCTAAGGCTATTCAGATAAAAATAAATTTAAAAAAGCCACTTCCCTCAATTCTTCTTGCTGAAAATGAAAAGTTAAAGGTTTCACAATTGCTTCACCATGTAATCCTATCTCAGTGCTGTCAGCATCTTAATAGTGTATTGATTGGCTCATACGCCACTATCTTTAAAGAAGCATTATCACTCTGTTGGGCCAAACATGAGAAACTACTTTTAAAGACCCTTTTAAGACTTTTTTGATTTTTCAAAAGCTTCTTGGGGGCTTATTGAGGTTCTCTGGCAGCTGGAATTAACTCTACAATGCTCTTTCTCTATTTCTGACACAGTGAATTCATCTGGAGTGGGCAAGTTATCAATGACGCGCAGAAGAGAGACGATAAGGAAGCGCGGGAGATAAATTCATGTGGTAATTAGTTACATGGACACCTGTATTCTTAGGCTCTTTCTAAATGCTACCGTTGCATTGGAAACTCGCGATAATTATCAATAGCCATTTTAAATATGTGACGTTGACTCCACCATTAAGGGATAGAAAGTGAGGAGAAGAGACGATGAATTGTAAAAATTAAAGCTGTTAGTGCAGAAAATAACATGAAACTGGTTTTCAATTATCAAAATGCCTGGCATGCTGAAATAAGACAAAAATCTCCATTTATAACTCCACTGTAGTTATTCAATGTCTGTATCTCTCTTCTTCAATTATTAAAAAAAAGCATCAGAATAATTTTTACTGAATGCTTAGAAAAATATTTGATGATAATGCCCCAAGATATTATCACTTTGGGTGGTGGTATTGTGAGTGGGTCTTTTTTCTTGCTTTGGGGATCTCTGTGTTTTACCACTTTGCTCCACGAAGCATATATATTTTTTGGAACTGGCTTCACACCTCACTGTGTTTTGGAGAGAATTACTTAACCACCCTGAGCCTCATTCTGTACCTCAAAATGAAGATAATAACAGTATCTACCCCAAAGGGTTGTGGTAAATATTAAGTCTAAAGCAGATGAAATAGCTAATATTTGACCATCTTTTGACTGATGAAAATTACAATTTGAAATGGTTCAGCATAATATTAAACATTTAGCTTTATACCTGACAAATACTGAGCACTCAGGAAATATTAGCTATGAAAGAATATTAAGGAAATATAGAGAGAGGAAAATTAAAAAATAGAAAAGAAGTGATATGCAATCTTTTAAATATCCAGCTGATTGAGGTATAATTTACGTATAGAATATAGTTCTAGAAAGTTGGCAAACTCATACAATTGGGTAACCACAGTCGATACATAAAACAGTTCTATCTTCCCCACAAAATACATCGTGCCCCTTGTAGACAATCCCCTCCACCCACCACACCCCCTGACGACTGCTAATCTTTCTAATGTCCCTGTAGTATTTCCTTTAATATGGATTCCACCCCCCTTACTTTAATTACCCATATGTGTTGACTTGCGTCCTTCTTATGTGGATGGGCAGCTGCCCCTTCAGAGGCAGATGGGAAGCCCATCCCTCTGGCTGGCCACTAATGGAAGTTACTTGAGGGAAGGTCCCTTTCAGTTTGCTCCGAAGGGTGAAGGGTGTGGGCTCAGGCTGCAGAGGGGGCAGCGGAAGGCATCTGCTGAGCTTTACCTTTACAACTCGCTCGTTCACAGCTCTGTGGGGTAAGGAGAAAGGAACATGTGCAGGTAGCCCATTTTTTTTTTTAAAGATTTTATTTATTTATTTCACAGAGGGAGAGAGATCACAAGGAGGCAGAGAGGCAGGCAGAGAGAGAGAGGGGGAAGCAGGCTCCCCACTGAGCAGGGAGCCCGATGTGGGCCTCGATCCCAGGACCCTGAGATCATGACCTGAGCCGAAAGCAGAGGCTTTAACCCACTGAGCCACCCAGGCGCCCGCAGGTAGCCCATTTGATGACTTTTCCAAGTGACTCCCCCATGGTTTTTAAACGGATTTTTCTGTTGATGGAAACATATACACCTGTTGGTCAGAGGTCTCATGACCTAAGGATCAATTTAAACCCCAGATCCCCAAGTAGAGTTTAAGACAGTCTTCCTCCGTTCAGCTCTCCTTTGAGAAAAATGCCGAACCCACGGATGTAGGCAAAGCCCTCTGCTCGTGAATGCTGACACTTTCAGCAGAGTCTAGCTCATGTTTCATGCTCTTCGAGGTGTTTTTTTTTCTTTCTTGCCTTCTTAGAAGACCTTTGTCATGATATCACTTTGCATGAATGTAATTTGCCACAACATCCAATGGACCAAACTTTATAATCTTGAAATTAGAGAGTCACTACCCTCCCCCTCATCAAAACGAGTCTCCAGGGCTCACTTGTGGTTTACAGGGTGATATCTGGATGCCTTTGTCTGGCGACTAAACCCTTCCTGATTGGACTCTGTCCAGATATGAACAGCACAATGAATAAATTTGATTTGTGGAGGCATATAGAACCCAGTACCCACCAAATAGAGAACTTAGAACATTTGCACACATAGGTCAGTTATTAACCATAGAACAAATTTCAAAAATCTCTGAGTGTTGGCATCATGGACAGAGGCTGTTTCACATAGTGGAAAATTACATGGATTTGGGAGCCCACCCGCTTTTGTTTGGATCCTGACTGCTTCTCTTACTAGCTCTGTGATGTTGGGCCAGTTATTTAACCTCTCTGTGCCTCAATTTCCTCGAGTTCCTTCCTGGAACTCAAAGGTCTGTGGTGAGGAAAATGTTGTTCCTAAATCATGTCACATTCTCCTCAGATTTCTGCCTTTTCCCTTGCTCTCCCTACTGTGGAACATGCCTTCTCCATGCTTGTCCATTTGAAAATGCCCATCATCCTTGGAGTTTCAGAATAAAATCCTTGGATTCCCAGCACAGGCCCGGGGCTCCCCCTGCCTTTTTGAACACACCAGGAGTCCACTGGCGGCTTCACCATATGGCAGCTGCTGGGATCTGTGTCTTTCCACTGATCTGTCCAATCCCTGAGAGAGGACTAGCAGCTAGAACTTTCAGAAAATCTACTCAGCCCTCAGTATTTAGGGAATACTGATTACAGGCAAGGCATGGTTCTCCAACTTTACATTATTAGTGCATCTATCTCCACAACAACCCTGTAAGCTAGGTATTATTATTATTTCTCCCACTTTACAGATGGGGAAACCAAGGCACAAAGTGCCTATGTAATTCACCTAACTTCACCCAGCTAGGGAGTAGTTAAGATGGAATTCAAAGAAGCTACGTTTTTCATCATTGCCTGTGGTATCAAGATGAGGATTGACAGAATAAGTAAAAGCTGCAGTCCAGTGCTTTTCAACCCAACTGCACACAAATCACCTGGAGACCTTGTAAAAAGCAGGTTCTGATTCAATAGGTCTGAGGTGGCACCAAGATTCTGGCCTGTTGAACCATACTTTGAGAATAAGGCCAGTGCTGCCAGTCCATGGACCACATTTTGAGAACAAGGCCCTAGACTAATGGTTCAAAGCTTTTTTTTTTTTTTTTTGGTCTCAGGACCTTTTATATTCTAAAGTATTATTGACGACACCAGAGAGCTTTTGTTTACATGGGTTATATCTGTCAATATTTACTGTCATAAAAATTAAAGCTGAGGGGCTCCTGGGTGGCTCAGTCATTAAGTGTCTGCCTTCGGTGCAGGTTATGATCCTGGTGTCTTGGGATCGAGCCTCATGTTGGGCTCCCTGCTCGGCAGGGAGCCTGCTTCTCCCTCTCCATCTCCCCCATGCTTATGTTCCCTCTCTCGCTATCTCTCTCTGTCATAAATAAATAAAATCTTTAAAAATAAAATTAAATTTAAATTAAAGCTGAGAAATTAAAAAGTATTTTAACAAGTACTTCAGTAAACCCATTATATGTTCATGTAAAAACCATATTTTAATGAAAAAAACCATATTCTTCAAAATAAAACATTAGTGACGATGACATTGTTTCCTGTTTCTGCACATCTCTTTAACATCAGGTTTAATAGAAGAGGGCTGTATGCCCACCTGTTTGTGCATTCAGTCTGTTGTGATGTGACATGACGTGTAGCCTCTGGAAATCTCCGCCACATACTCATGACTCATGCAAGTCAAAAAGGCAAAAATGACATCTTAGTGTCATCAATAAGAATAGCTTTAACCTGACAGACTCCCTGAAAAGCTCTCAGAGACCGCACTCAGGAGTCCCCAGACACCACTTTAAAAACCACTGCTCTAGACCACTCTTAAGAACCCAAGAGGACTTTGACAGTTACTGCTCTCACTGTGTAGTTAGACTTTGGGCATTTTTGTAAAATCTCTGGCTTCAGAAGTTCCACGAGGAGACTCTTTCTGACTCTAGATTTTGTTTCTTCTCCAGTTGCAGTTTATATGTTCATCTTCATCCGATGGTGGCGCGTGGTCATGGTCTCAACACAGATAAGAATCTCTTCGGTAAACCAACAATCCAAAAGGTGACACTCCCTTTAGACAGAATATTTGATAATGAAGAACATCAAAAGAAAACATTTTATTGGATCCCCGAAAGACTTTAAAATTGCTTTAGAATAAAAACAATACTTTTTTGTTTTTTATTTTATTTTAAGAATTTATCTATTTATTTGACACACAGAGAGAGAGCACGAGCAGAGGGAGTGGCAGGCAGAGGGAGAAGGGAGCCCAACTCAGGGCTTTATCCTAGGACCCTAGGATCATGACCTGAGCCAAAGGCAGATGTTTAACCAACTGAGTCACCTAGCCATGCCCCCATGATTTTGATTTTTAAAATTGCTTGAAAGATTAAATCATCCCAATGTAATGTATCAATTCACTTAAAGCTAGTATGATTTTCCTGTATATTCATTTACTATATTTATCTTTAGTTCCTTTGTCCAAATATGGTTTCATAATTTTTAAAATGTAAATATAAAGTGTTTGAAATTATTTGATATACTTAAATATCATATGTCCACTTCTTGTTCCCACCTTTTTATACCTTACTCTTATGCCTAGATTTCCAAGCTCATGCCAGGTCCACTTGGGCGTGTGTTTGAATGGGCTCCTTGGCTCCCTTTGACCTCTGAAGTGTTTCCTTAGCACATTTGCTTCTCATAGCAACCTGACTCCTCCAGCTGTATAAGGAGGGGGTAATGCTCCTGACAGATTTGTTCATCATTTCAGGGCTAGGCAAATATAATACTCTGTGGTTTAAGCCTTCAGACTCCCTCTCTGGAAAAATATCTCCTCCTCTGGTCCTGTGGCTCTCAATTCAGAGAATCTTAAAATTTTGGGATCAGGAGGCATCTTCAAGGTCATTGAGATCTTTGCCACTCAGACGTGGTCTCTGGATCAACAAGCAGCATGGGCATCATCTGGGAGCTTGTTAGAAATGTAGAATCTTGGGAGCTACCCAGACCTACTGAATCATAGTCTTCACTTTGACAAGACCCCAACAGATGAGTGTACACATTAAAGTTTGAGAAGTGGGGCTCCAGACCAATAGAGCAGTCCTGGCAGCAGCGTCTTCCTCCTGATTACCCCCAAGTGCTCAGCAGCCTTCACCTTCCAGTTTCAGGGTCATATTCTCTCACTCTACAGACTCTAGATCGAGAGATCCCAACATTGCACACTAAAATCCCTTGGGGAGCTTCTAAAAATGCCAATGCTGGGGCCTTATCCCTGACTGATGAAATAAGAATCTGTGGAGATGGAGCCCAGGCACTGATATTTTATGAAATCCCCACACAAGATTCTAATGTGCATCCAAGTTATGAACCCCTGACTGAGAGCCACCCGTTTGCATCTTAGACTATCTACTTCATTTCTTGCTTTGATATTCTGTGAAAATGCAAATATCCTCCCAGAAAGGCAAAACTGTTATCTTTCATTTGCATTTTGCTTGGGAATAGGGCTCTTTTTTAAATCGCAAATAATTTATTGCAGACTCTTTTAATATCATACACTAGTGGGCTTGACAAATCACATAGCAGTACTTTGGGATGGGGGAGCCAGAAGTTGGGAATGAGACAAAAGTGAATAACATGAAGACAGGTCACTGAGGGGCAGACTTCATGCCTACTGGTAACCAGTTCTCAACCGAACTATCAGGGTCAGGAAGGGGCTGGGTAAGAACCGGAAGTTGTCCTTTGGCGAGCCCATTTCCGGTTTCCGGCCCTTTCTCTTGCTTTTGTATTCGTGGTCCTCTGGGTGCGGGAGTCAGGGAGCTCTATAGCTGCCAGGCTGGAGAGCTCCATCAGCTGAGCGCTAGTTCCCAGCGTAACCCTGGCCTGACAGGTCTAAGAGAAATTTTGCTAACATCATAATCTTGCTGGCTTAAAAGCGGCTGGTAGTTTTTCATCCCTCAGTAGTCCTCTTGAGTAATACAGCCTTTTGTTTGTGACATGACTGTTCAAGGAACTGAAATCCCTCCCCCCCCCCCCTTTTTTTGGTAAGATTTCAGGGAAAAAGATTTTTTTGACATTAGCTTTTAAATGATTTAGTTTTATTTAGATACTGCTGTTTAGACAATTATTGTTTGGGAGATATATAAATCATGTTAACAGTAATTCTGAACAGGCTAACTACGTGATCAAGTCAAAAATTTGGGAGAAGGAAGAAAGTATTTTATTTTACTTATTTTTAAAGATTTATTTATTTATTTTAGACAGAGAGAGTACGTGTGAGCAGGGGGAGGAGCAGAGGGAGAGAGAGAATCTCAAGCAGACTCCATGCTTAGCTTGGAGCCTGACACAGGGCTTGATTTTATGACCCTGAGGTCACGACCTGAGCTGAAATCCAGAGTTGGACTCTCAACCAACTGAGCCACCCAGGCACCCCTGAAAAAGTGTTGCTTTAAAAGGAAAATCAACTTACTACCCACAGTCATATTAATTTACCATTAATGGAAATATAACACAAAACATGGAGCACCTGGGTGGCTCAGTTGCTTGGGCGGCTGCCTTTGGCTCAGGTCATGATCCCAGCATCCTGAGACTGGGCCCCACATCAGGTTTCCTGCTCAGCGGAGAGCTTGCTTCTCTCATTCCGTCTGTCTGTCACTCTGCCTACATGTCCTCTCTCTCTCTATTCTCTGTCAAATAAATAAAATCTTAAAAAAGAAAAGAAAAGAAAACAAACCTTTAATAATAAGTTTGGAAGCTTTACCATTTTAGATTATAATGAGTATCATTCACATATTAAAATATAATTTAGAATATTTACAGCTTGCAAACACTCCTTTATACTTCCTTGTTTTATTTTATTTTTTTTTTAAGATTTTATTTATTTATTTGACACAGAGAGAGAGATTACAAGTACGCAGAGAGGCAGGCAGAGAGAGAGGAGAAAGCAGGCTCCCCGCCGAGCAGAGAGCCTGATGCGGGCCTCGATCCCAGGACGCTCAGATCATGACCTGAGCCGAAGGCAGAGGCTTTAACCTACTGAGCCACCCAGGCGCCCTATACTTCCTTGTTTTATAAACTAAATAATTGTTTAATTAATTTGGATGTTTGAGGATAAAATACACCTTCTCCCCAATATTTCCTGCTCACCTACCTTTCAAATCTGATAAACTCACTAGAGCATTATTTAATCGTGAATTTGACACATTTGACAGAGTTTTAGACCTTTAGGGATTTAAAAAGTTGATTCTCAGTTTTTTAAAATCCCCATAATCTTAGAGATAATTCGGTATTAAAGTCTCTTTAGGCTAAGCAAACGCTATAGGAAGAAAGGGCTATGTTTCAGTGCCTCAGAAAGGTAACAAGAGTTTTAGAGTATTTCTGTTCTTTGTTATAGAACATGTGGTTTGGCTTCCTAAGAAAGCGTGGGAGAGGAAGATGGAAAACATTTTTTTTTAAGATTTTTTTTATTTGACACAGAGAGAGAGATTACAAGTAGGCAGAGAGGCAGGCAGAAAGAGAGGAGGAAGCAGGCTCTCCGCTGAGCAGGGAGCCCGATGCGGGACTTGATCCCAGGACCCTGAGATCATGACCTGAGCCGAAGGCAGAGAGGCTTTAACCCACTGAGCCACCCAGGCGCCCCTTTGGAGAACATTTTAAAAATGATTTTTTTCCCCTTAATTAGAATTGTTTTCTTCCAATAATCTAATATTTGCATTTTTAAAATTTTTAATGAAATATGTATACTCCACTTTTTTCATTGGTTTACACTTTCATTTCAGTAATGTTTTATATTTATATTTGAATATATATAAATTGAAATTAAAGCTAACACTTTGGCTTATTAAGTCTATTCTACTCTCAATCAAAACATTTGGAAAAATCTTTCTGTAGTGACTACTTTCCTAAAAGTTCTTTAAAAGTCATGAGAAAATCCCAGGTATCCCCCAAATGAACCTTTTGCATAAATTCAGATTTCTTATAGAAGGGCACACTTGTAAAGATCCATCAGTTTGAAATGGTAATTTTGTTTATCTATTTGACTTGTCATTAAAATGCTAAATAGTTAAAATTTGAAACTGTGTCATCAAACTTGTGAGCTACAGTTCTGTGGACTTTTTCAGAATATAAGAGAGATGTTCTTCCTATCTCTGTATTTTCCACTTCTGTTCCTTTCTCCACTCTCAGTTTGTTTTCTTGACTTCTGGGTTTTTTTCTTTGTCCTAATTTCCCTCCATATAGTTCTCTACTGTCTGGGAAAGTCCAGGCATACACCTGCATGGTGAGGACATATGGGGGCACATGTAAATATGCACTTATAATTTCTTCTGTATTCAAAATAAAGTCCTTATATTGCTGTCATCTGCTTTTCACTCCATTGAAAGTGGAGAGCTTGAATTGCTTCTTGTTGCTTTTTTTCCAATTAAACCCATGATCATTATAGAGCTTGGGAACAAGGGCGATTAAAGCCATCCCTAGAGAGAGATTAAGTTCACTAGTTCACTGACTGCATGGAAGTCAACATCTTCACAACCACTTTGGTCTATTCCTTTGGCTCCAATACCAGAGCCATGGTAGCATTTCCCAGGATAAGTTGTTGGGGTCTAGAGATGAGTGAGAAGGACGTGCCTGGGGACACCATGCCCAAACACGGATGCAAGATTGTCCGAGCTGGGAAGGACCTTGAGTTCTATTCAAGGTCAGCCCAGGAAACTAATGTCAGGGAAGCCATGTGACTCATCCAGGGACATGTAATGAGTAATAAAGAAGGACATAGGGAACATGAAAAACATGCAGACTGGATCAGTTAAGAGGCATGAAAGCCACAGGGAAATATGAGTAGGCTAGGTATTTCCAGGAGCAGCTAGGGTTACCCAGCACCCTGCCAGTTGGAGGGCTATCCCGTGTGTGTCTTCATTTATTTTGATGGCTCAGCTATTATTCCTTCCTGGGAGAACCCCTACTGAGGATGTCACAATCTTCTGGGAGCTGTCTTTCATTGCCTCAAAATACAAACCTTGATTTTCCATTATTTCTAGTTCATGTTGAAAGTGGATCAAAGCTTCATCTTTGGCCCCGAGTCTCCATTGCTATGCTAGCAATCATCTACTAGCACTTCTGGAACTTAACTCTGGAGAGCGCTTCGCTTGTCTCTGTGATAAATGTGAGTGATGAAATGAAATAAAGCCAACATTCAGTGACTGCCAAGGGCATGGTGTGCACGGTGCCCTGGGACACCCCATCTGACGGGCACAGCTTTCCCAGTAAGTATGACATCCCATTTCACAGGGAAGGAAACCGAGGCTAACTTCTCCCTCATCCTTCACTGTTATCTTTCTTCATGTTGTCAGTTAACTTCATATTGTCATGAATCTAAGCCATCCCCTCCTACTTTTCCCATCAGCCTTTGAAGCTGTCCCATTCCTCCTTCGTCCCACAGCCTAGCCATCTTGACAAGCCACACAACTTCTTCTCTTGCTTAAACTTTTCTGTCACCCACCCCCAGGTCTGGATACAAACCAAACGTCCCCCTCACCCAGCTATTTTTCACCTCCTTGACACCTTCTGCTTGGTGACACTGATCAGACCATACCTTCAAATCTTCCAGTCCCCTCCTCCTCCTCACTTCCTCTCTTAAGAAATGCACAAATAAAAATATAATCAAACTCATATGGAAAGCTTGGCCTTTTGCTTCTTTCCACAGGTTTTCTCTTGGCGTCAGAAAACTTGCATTTATTTGCAGTGTCACCAACCAACCCAGAAACTGAGCCAGCATTCCTCTGCTTCCTACGCCCACCTCCCAGCCCTGGTCTTCCCTGCCCCTCCTTTCTCACACCTCCCGATTTCCTCTGTCTGGATACACTGGATGTGGCCTGCTTGGAAACTTTGAGTCTGCTTCCTACAGCCTCCTCTGAAGCAAGGAATTGCTTTTGTCCTGCCATCTGTGTGTGTGTGTGTGCCTGTGTGGTTGTGTGTGTGTGCATGTGTATTAAATGTTTTATTTTGTTTTGTGTTTTGTTCCTTTTCCTTTTTTTGGCAAAAAACTATTGCTTTCCAACTTGAAAGGGTTTTCTTTGTTTGTTTGTTTTTTGTTTTCAGAGAACAAGCCTTTTAAAAGACTCCTTTTTGTTTTTAAGTAGTGACATCTGCCCATCTTAGGAAAAGTCAAGAGGCTCTTCAGTGGAAGCTGATAGCTGTGAGCCCTAGGACAAGCTGAGACCTCATCTTACCTGGTACCCTTGGATGATAGAGGAGAAAAATCAGGTCTAAAGAGGTCGATCGAATCACCAAAGCCCTACTGACAGTTAGTGACAGGGCCAGGGCCAGGGTGCAGGTCTCCTGGCCTCCTGTCCACCAAGATGTTCTGGACATTGTGTCGTTCCTGAACAAGCCCTGCATTTTGAAATGGCATGCCAGTGCTCTGAGGAGATGCCTCCCAGTGTGGTGAATAGTTGCCCGTGGCCACTGTGGGGCTCCTGGGTTTTGTCGCCTTGTGTGGGGAACCGCAATCTTCAACGTGCTACAGGCTCTCCCCGCATTTCCGGAAGATGATAGTTTGCTTGTTTGTTTGTTTTCTTGCGCATGCAATGTGGCACACCAGACAGAATTCCATGTTGTGTGAGGTCTGCCTTCCATGCCCTCCTCCCCTTTGGGAGTGCCTGTCTCAAACTCTTCCTTCCCTCCTTCTCCCAAGATAGGTGAGCCCTGTATCTCCTCTCGGTTTCTCGGTCCCCATCGTTCCTCCTGTTAATCCACCTGGACTGGGGCTATCTTCTTTTAGATTACATTCATACTTCCTTTTTAACCCAAAGAGATCCTTATAATTTAAAAATACAACCAGTAAATATATAACACATTGCTAATTTCCCCTGCATCCCTGCCAGACCCCCAGGTCCCCTTCCCACTGCTCTGTGAACACCTGCGCTCTGTTCTGCAGCTTGCTCGTCTTCTTTGTCCATTTTAACACATGCAGCTCTAAGTCCATCCCTTTTTAGGTGGCTGAATGCTGCTCCATTATATTCCCTACTGCGTTTTACCCATCTCTGCTCTAGTGAAAGGTTTGTTTATGGCTTCAGAGTTGTGCTATTACCAACAATCCATATCCCACATTCAGAACCTCGCCCACCACCAATTCCCCCTTCCCAAGTCACTCTCAAATTCATACACTCTACCGGTTGTGGTCTCTGGAACTGATATCATAGGTGACTGCTAAATTAGCTAATAAATGAGTCCTTACCTCTTTGCTCACAGGCACAGTATTATTGAGCCCTTTCTCCTTTTCAGGAAGAATATGTCCATGTTAAGAGAACCACCTGGATAAAAGTTCTTCACTTGATCTTAGCCAAAAGGCCGAGAAGCAATGGATAAAAGTTCTTAAAGCATCTCTCTTCCGTCTTTCTTCAGTGCTCTTTGGAATAGAATGGATGTAAGTCATTAACAAGTTATACTCTTAGCTCATGGGAGTATTTCAAATGGTAGAAATTCCAAGGGAACTGAGAGTCCTGTAGGTGAGATATTTTGGAGCAAGTGGGCTTTGTTTATGCTCCAAAACATACAATGTAAGGTAGCTAGCTACTCGGATATACCTGGTGAGAAGTATAGTCACAGTGTTAGCCCTGAATATCAGCCTGGCTGATGCTTGCAGAGGAGAAGATTCCCTCCCAAAGCCATACTCTGGGAGCCCCACCTTCCTGTGAAGATGCACCTGCCCACATCTAAATCAGGAGGAAGCATCCAGTCAGACAGACTTGAGGACTACCCTACATCATACACAAAAATCCATCGCAGATCTAAATGTGGAAGGTAAGCAGTAACACTTTTAGAAGAAAACATGGACTAATATCTTCATGACCTTGAGATAAATAAAGATTTCTTAAACAGGACATTAAAAATGCTAGCCACTAGTGAAAAAATTGATCAACTGTACATTGAAACTAGGACTTTTATTCATCCAAAATCATTATTAAGCGAGTTAAAAGACAAGCCAGAGTAGGAAAAATATTTTCAATATAAAGATTCACCACCAACAAAAAAATCCTCTGACTTGTATCCAGACTATATACAGAGCTAATAAAAATCAATAAGAAATAGGTTGAAAAATCAATAGAAAAGTGGGCAAAATACATGGATAGACACTTTACAAACTGGGATTCCTTCCTTTCTTCCTTCTTTCCTTCTTTTCTTCCTTCTTTCCTTCCTTGTAGGCTCCATGTCCAGTGTGGAGCCCAGTGTGGAGCCCAGTGTGGAGCTTGAACTCACAACCCTGAGATCAAGACCTGAACTGAGATCAAGAGTCAGATGCTTAACCAACTGAGCCACTCAGGAACCCCCACAAACTAGGATTTTTAATAGCTAATACACAAGTGAAAAGGTGCTTAACTTCATTAGTTTTCAAGAAAACACAAATTAAAACTGCAATGTGATATTATTACACACTCACCAAAATGACTAAAATGAAAAAGACACAAAAATACTACATGTTGGTGAGATTGTGGAAGGACTGGAACTCTCATATACTGCCAGTGGGAGAGTAAATTCTTATAGCCACTTTGACAAACTGCTTGACAATATCTTCCACACCTAAACCTGTGCTTACCATATAACCCAGGAATTACGCATAATGGAAATGCATACTTAGGTTTACCAAAGACACATACAAGAACAATTACAGAAACATTTTTGGTTGTAGCTCCAAACCAGAAAACAAACCAAGTGTTCATCAGTGGTCGTGTGTAAACATATCGCAATATATGTTTATAATGGGGCACTATATGCCAATAAAAAGGAATAACCACAAGTTGGATGAAAACCTCAAACATAATGTTGAGTAAAGGGGGCTGGACATAAATTATTACATCATTGGATTAAATTACTGGATTCCATTTATATAAAGTTCAAAAACAGGCAAAACTAATCTAAATATTAAAAATTAGGAAAATGGTTTTCTATTTCATTGTGGGTAGGTTATAACTGATAGGAGGACTATAAAGGCTTTTAGGGTCAGGAATTGTGCTATTTCATGATCTGGGGGCTTATCCCCTGGGTTTGTTCACTTTATGATGACTCCTTGAATTATTCATGTAGGTAGGATCTATGCATTTTTATACTTTGTTGAAAAGTTTACATTAAAATAAAAGCCTGGAGAATCAGGTTACCTAACTTAACCGTTAATTCACCAGCCATTTTTAATTTATGCTTCCGAGAAGGTATGTGGAAGGAAGGACAGATTAGGGACTATCAGGTAATTCACCCTTGTTAACTCTACTTCTGTCCCTGGTAGAATCACATTCTATATAGAAGCATGATTTAAACATTCATGAGGTCGATGGCTGTATATTATAGTATATTACGACATGGTTTATCATTTGTAATACAGGGTCTTTCTCTCTGACATACCAACAGCATGCTGTTTATACTCTTATCTAGAGTCTCTTTCGTCCTGTTTTGTGGAAAAGTGGGCTGTGCAACTCTCTTCTCTGAACTGTCTTTTTGAGTGCAGAAGACATTAATTTTCTTTCCTGTAGTCTGTTCTCAGCAAAGAGCCTTACACAGAGTGGGATCAAATCTCGATTAATGTTTGTTTCATAGTGGGGGTGAGGAATGCTTACATTGTCCACTGATCTCTTTTTCTTTGTGTAATTGTCATTTTTATTTGTGTATTTAAGTGGGAGGTCTGAACTCTTCTCATCCTTCTTCCGGAACCTATGCATCTTGAGAAGAAACCCGAGGAAGGATTCCTGGAAGCGCGGGGAGGATTCTTGTTCTTGAGCTGGGTGCTGGTTATCCAGGTAGGCCCACTTGGCTATATAATTCATCATTGGCATGCCGGTTATTTGTGTACTTTTCTGTATACGTTGAATGATGACAGAAACATGTAACATACATGGAAATAATGTTTGGTTCTAGTTTGCTAAGCTACTGAGCTGATGAGATTTTGTGCAATTAGTCATGCTTCTATATTGCTTGTGGGAATGTAAATTTGTACACTCTCCTAAGCCAAATTTGGCCAAATCATCAAAATGAAAAAGGCACTTACCCTTCTGTTGAGCAATGGCTAGTCTAGAAATGTACTCCACAGTCTATTATAACAGGTGCAAACTGTCACTCAAGGTCATGCCCTGCCATAGTGTCTATAATGATACAATAGGAAACAACAAAGAACAAATAAATTGTACATCACACGACAGAATATTATTCAGCAGTCAGTGAGAGGGAGGCAGATCTCCATTTGCTGATTTGGGCAGATTTTCAGGTTAAAAAGCATGTACAAGATGCTCCTGTTTGTGTTAAGTATATGTGTATGTATTTGCTTGTATGTTCATAGAATATCTCTGGAAGGGTACACAAGAAACTGATAATAGAGGTTGCTTTTGGGAGGGGTGGGGTGAAACTTATGTGTCACTACGCACTCTGCCTAATGCACATTTCAAATTTTATATGTACATTTTCAAATTCTATATGTACATTTAACCTCTCAAAAAAAAAATTGAATCTGAGGGTAATTCTCAGCTGCTGGCTCTCCTGGACTCTCATGGAGGGACTTCCTCAACATTCTGTCATTGGTAACTTTGCCTTTACTTTCATCTAAACACCCTCCAAATCTATTCCAAAGGGCAAGGGTCAGACTCTTCTATGATACTGAACAAAGCAGGCAGATCACTCTTCTGCCCGTGACCTTATTAATTGAGTGTAGACCTCCTGTGAATTTGAACAGATTTTTAAAGATGAAACATTCAAAGTCACTTTGCGCTCTCTAGTTCCTCTCCTCCCAGAAGGCAGGAAGGAAGTGAAAGGCAAGTGTCCATTTATCTTTAGTCAGATTTATAAGTGCCATAAACTGGTTGTCGAACCGGTAAGAGAGGGAAACTTGGGGGGTGTGATTTGACTCTCGACAGAAGGAAGTAAGTTCAGTATGCCCTAGGTATGCCCTAGATTTGTAGCAAGCAGATCTCAGGAAGTAAAGCCTTATCTCAATGGCCTGAGGACCCAGAGCATTTGCAGGCACTCAGAAGTAAAATAAAATAACCTAATGAAAGTAAACCTGCAAGGAAGAAACAAGAGGATCCTCGGAAGAGACCAAGCCAGCTTTCCAAATCACCTATGGCCATCTGCAAAAGGTCAAAGGGAGGCCCAGGGCCTGGGATGAAGAGGTAATATGGGCAGAGGTCAAGGGTATGCAAGAAGGATGATACTCGGGCTTGCAAAATTTGCAATGGACAGCTTGTTCAAGTCATGTAGAAGGCACGTTCAGAGCAAAACTGACTTGGATTGGATGGTGCTGTTCATCAGATTATAAAGACAAAGCAGAGCCTGGAAGTTACAGATGATTCATCTAGCCCCTTCGTTTTACCAAGATACACTATGGCAGAGCCTAAGATTAAACACCAGGATCCGGGGATTCTTGGTCCACTTCTGTGTCTGGTCTCCCTCTGTCTCCTTAAAAGCCTGGACTCTGAAACCAGACCACCTGGTTTCGGTCGAACTCTATCACTTGGGAGCTGCCTGATTTTTGAGAAAGTTACTTAACTTCTTCATGTTTAAGTTTCCTCATCTGTCAAATGGGAATAATACTAATTATATCTACCTGGTGGGGTTGCTATTGGGATTCTAAAGCACTTCAGAGAGGGTCTGGTATACAGTAGATGTTAATATGAATGCTAGCCATAATCGAGGTTATTATTGCTTCATATTTTTACCTCAGGGAGAATTATTTTTAAGTGGTAGAGAGCAGAACCAACATGGAAGGTATCATCCTGGTAACACTTGATTGGTTCTGGGTACTACCTTAGGTCTGATATAAAAAGTCACTTTCTCGTGGGGCGCCTGGGTGGCTCAGTCAGTTCAGTGGTGGACTCTGGGTTTTGGCTCAAGTCATGGTCTCAGGGTGCTGGGTCTGAGCCCCTCCTCCGGCTCAGTGCTCTGCAGGGAGTCTGCTTGAGATTTTCCCTCCCTCCCTCTGCTCCTCCCCTGCTCATGCTCCCCCTCTCTCAAATAAATAAATAAATGATTAAAAAAAATCACTTTCTCATATAAAGAGCTATCCACCGTCTTTCAGGCTGGTGGTGAGGTAGGATCTCTCTGTCACAGGTGGAGGTTAAACCCAGGTGAAGGACCTGCCAGGGCTGCTGAAGGCAGGTTTCTGTGTCGAATGGAGGTAGGGACTAGATGACCTCTGGGCATCTTGACAGTCCCAAGGGTCTATGATTCTGCTACATTAGAGACGAGCAGCCTTGAGGGCAGTCACATTCCCTCGCATCCAAACATGGCCTTGTTACCACCACCTTGGAAGTGAGGACCACCGTCTGTTCAACTTTTCTACTCTAACTCCATGTAAAAAAGACAAGGTCTGGTGTCACAGCTAAGACTTACAAATCCTCAAGTTGGAGTACACTTGAATTTATTAATGGGCAGTTGCACACCTGAGGGCTCCAACAGGTAAGGGACCATATTCTCAGGCTTTGCTAACAAACAAGATTGGGCTCATTACAAACCCTCTAGCTAGGGCATACTTCGTTCCTAAAAAGAGGGGGAGAAATCTTTGGGGTGGGGTGGGAGAGACTTTGGTCAACCTTGTTCCCTCCTGCTCTCCCAAGCCTAGGTTAACAATGAAGGGCCAGGACACCCACGAGCCTCAGCTGGGTTGCCTGGTGGGGCGGTTGCAAGGTCCTCCGGCCAGCCCAGCGAGCGCTGGCTCCCTCTGCGGGGCACTTCCTAGGGCCTTTGATGTTTCCCCAGGAACTGGCCAAGCCTGTGTTTTCTTCCAGGTTTATGCTCTCTTGGTTTATTTACTGTATCTGCTTTCTCTCCTCGCTGGCTTGAAGATCAGCACGCTAGTGTGTAACTGGACTTGAGTCCCGGAGTCTCCCTTCTCGCAGCGCCACCAGGAAACCCGACAAAAGGCGTATTTTACCGAGTCTGAGGGCACACATCCAGAGGAGAAGGGAGCTGACCCGGGGACCCAGGTCCCTGAATCAGCGGTCAGGACCTCGAGCCGGCCCCCAACCCCAGCTCAGCGGGCGGGCGCCGGGTCCCAGGTCCCCGTCTGGTCTTCTGCGTCCGCCAGGGGGCTTGAGCTCGCGTCCCTTTCCCCGACGCCGGGCTTAACCTGGGCTTTCATCTCTTCCCCTGGAGGGTCTCAAGTTGCCTTTCTCTGCAGGGAGGGGACCCCGCTCCCCCGCGCTGGGCCCTAATCTCCACCCCGCGTTTCCAGCCGAGTGGCGGGGCCTCCGCTCTGCATCTGCGCGCCTTAAATCCCATTTATCTTCTTAGCGCCCTAGCCTCGGCCAGTCCCGCCCCCTCTTCCTCTCATCCTCCCCCACTCGCAAACCGCAGACACCCTCCCTCCCCCCCAAGTGCGCTCCACAGACCAGAGCAACCTTTGGAGGTGTTGGGAAAAGTCCCCACGCTGGGTGGAAGTGACCTAGAGGGGCGCGGCTGGGGGAGGGGAGGCGAGTACAGCCGGGGGAGGGGGGGCGCCGCAAGATTTCAGGGGCCGGACCACAGCAGAGGGTCTTGGACTCACAGTCCCCTAACTCCCGCCCTGCGACTCCAGTGGCTGAAGTCGTCCCCTCCGAGCGCCCCAAACTAGGTCACCAGCAGGGAAGGGCAGAGCCGGGGGTCGTTAGAGGATGGTGGGCGGGCGGGCGGCCCCAGAGGTGGGCGAAGAGTGAACGGCCTCAGAGCCTGCCCCTCGCACTTCCACTCGATTGTAATTCCATCCCCAGGCGGGTCGAGCCTCCCTCCCTCCCGGGGCCAGCCGGTCCCTCCCCGTCGGCTTCCTTCACCGCCCCCGCCCCCCACCCTCGGAAAAGCCCTGCGGCTCCACGGGCGCTTCACTCCCGCACGCCGACCTCCCTCCCGGCCGCTGCCCTTCCTGCTCCGACTCCTCGGTGCCGGCTGCTCCAGCGCCCTCAGCCCTCCACCTCCTCACCTCACCCGGGCCAGGGGGGCCGCGGGGGCCGCCTCCCCCCCGTGCCCCAGGAGACGCCCCTTCCCTGTGCGCCCGGGACTTGCTGAAACTTCGCAGGCGCCCGCGGTGAAATGGATTTAATCCGAGGCTTCTTGCTCCGGCTCTGGCTCCTGGCTTCCAGCCTCGGACCCAGTGCAGTGTCGCTCAGGACAGCTCTCGGAAAACCAGGTAAGGCGCTCGCCGCGCCCGGGGACACCACGCCCCGAGCGCCCGGGTCCCGGTCCCTGCCGGGACGCAGAGCGGGCGGCGCACCGCCCCTCTCCCCCCTGACTGGTGGCCCTTTAACTGGGTTCGTCTCTGCCCAGAGCTGAGGAAAGAAGCGAACCTCGCCCTCCCCCCCCCGCCCCCCCTCCAGCTCAGGCGGTTCCAGGGATGTTTGTTTATTAAAAGAATAACCTATTTTCCAGACACAGTGGAGGGGGAGGGCTGTGTATTGGAGCCCGGAGAGCTGAGAGGAGGGACAGCGATCATGCAGTCTCAGTTACAGGGGACTGCAACTGGGCACGAGAAGTCAAACCGCTCCTCCTGCGTCTCTAAACATCTTTATTGGATTCATACTGTCCAGAGCCCAGCCATTTCCTGTTAAGTGTCTGAAGATTTGCCTGGAGTTCCCTGTGCCCATCTCTGGTCCTGCCCCGGCGCCGGGTGGGGATGTGGACTCTTGCTTTTAAGGGTGGTTTCCTCTCTGGGGCTGTTTTTCGCAGAAAGAAGTGCCCGGTGGGTTAAATTTGCCGCGTTTTGAACTCCTGTCTTTCTTTGCTGGGCAGTTTAAACGAAGATGTATGGTGGTGTAGGCTATGTGAAGAATTAACTTGGCATTTCCTCGAGTTATACTGGTAAAAGTTCTTGGTGTATTTTTGTCTACTTTGATTTGGTCTGTGTTGTGGGATTAGTCAAACTACGGCGTTCTAAACAATAAAGTTCTAAACGTTGTTGGCCGAATAACGATTTTTATTCTACTTTGCTGAGACTGTATTTTGAATGCTGAAAAATCTGTGTTTTTCTGGAGGTTTTTTTTGTTGTTGTTGTTGTTTGGTTTTTGGTTTTTAGTTTACTTTGTAAGCGAGGTTGTCTTACGGGATTAATTACATCTTATGAACAATGGAAAGCAATATAACTTTATTTGAAGGCAGTCTGCAAAACTCGGCGGAAAGTGCAGTTTATCTTCACAAATAGCGATTCTATAAGAAAGAGACAAACCAGGGAAATTTATCAGAGGGCGAAGAAAATAACCTTGGCAGGTTCCCATATGGCTGCTTAAATATTTTCCCTGCGTAAGGATCTCTTCATTTGGAAATATGACTTGTTGCCTTTCGGCACTGGGGAACACACTCACTCTTCAAGCCGTATCTACTGCTACCTGCCTTGGAATTTAGAGTCATTGTCACAATCTGCAACACACTTAAATTATGAGCTATTCTATAGCCACTGTTCAATTCATTTTGGAGATGATAGCAGTCCAAAGGCAATATTATATTCAATTGTTTCTGACATGCACGCATACACACATCTTCAAGGATTTCAGTGAAGGGCTTCTTTCTAACTTTCCTCCTTAAGATAAGCACATCATGATCAATTGTATTCTGTGCGTTTATTCACATAAAGCCACCTAGTCAGTTTTTGAGTGATGCCTAGTTCTATCTATAGTTCTTACACTTCAGCAGTGTATGTAATATTCTTTTAAGGATAGATTTCAATCCATTTTAGCAGAATTTTTTTCACAAAAGCCTACTGTATATAAAACTGCTCATATGGTTCACCAGATTTCCTTTTTTATTTTTTGTAGCTTCTCTCCTAAAAATGTTTTCTACCTGATTCATCCAGGCTCTCATTCTGATACTTATGCCATGAATATGCCATCTTGGCCTCTTTGGTTTTATTTGAAGCACGGGTAGGGTTTTGATAGTGTAAACTCTACCTTTTGAATATTTTGGCATATTAAATACATCAAATTTGAGGTAGAAGGGGTGTTTGGACTAGGTTCAGCCTAGAAGAGCTTTTCATTATTTTATAATTTTCTCCAGACACTGGCTTTCAGGTTGGAAAGCTTCTCAGATTAAAATGACAGCTACTCCATAAACTTCAGGGGAAAATTTCCTCCTGGGCTCATTTACATCCCTTGGAAAGACTAGTTTTTGATCCGGAAAATTGGTCCAGATTAAAAACTGAATGTGCCCTGCTTGGCTCTGATGTGAACAGCAACCAGCTAATTTATAATCTTCCCCAGACACCAGCAAATCCTGCTAGAATCCATATAGGAGTTTCTTTGTACCTCGTTTCCTCAATAGAAATTGGTCTGTGAGCAGTACTTTGAAGGGAGCCCGGCTACCATGTAGGCGTGCTGGAACAGTCCTGTTTTCTTTGGATGACCCTGTCTGTCTCCTAACACTCCGAAAAGATGGAAAAGTCCTGGATTCAAAATCAACCTGAAAATTCCCCATCCCCACCTAGCTCTGGTGGGAAAAGAGCAAGTAGCAGCTTCAACAATGAGTTTAATCTGGGTCTGACACAGGCAACCTTTCCCTCTGCCCCAAGATAGCTCATCTTCTGCCATTGAGCATTAATAAAGAAACCTCTGCATTTGCCGAGACTAACAAGAAATGACAGCTCTTAACTTAAGTCAAATGAAATAATAATAACGAACTCTAATTAAGTGCTTGCTACACTGCTCTAAGAACTTGGCACGTACTGATATTTAATCAACCCAGCAGCTCTGTGAGTTGGGTACTATTATTACCCCTGTTTAACTGAAGATGAAATTGTGGCTCAGAGAGATTAAATATCTCCTCCAAGGTCACACAACTAGTAAGTGGTGGAATGGGATTCGGGCTATGATATTCAGGACCCGGAAGGGAGTCCGTAGCGGTCCTGGTAGCAGAGGTCTGCAGACTGGTCCTGGAGGGTGTCTCCCTCCTGGCTGAACAAGCGAGCCCTATGGGACAGAGCCAGGTGGAAGGCATTGTCCCTGCTGCTGTGTGCGAGGAGCCTCTTACGTGCTGGTTAATGTTTGTACTTGGCATCATGGCCAGGCTTTCCAAGATAACAGAGTGTGACTGATACTGAGATGGAGTTCTGGAAGCCATTGTCCACTGACCTCATCTACAAGAGTCAGGGGGTGTAACCAGGTCTATGAACCGCTTCCTTTCTCTCTCTCTTTTTTTTTTAAGATTTTATTTATTTATTTGACAAAGAGATCACAAGTAGGCAGAGAGGCAGGCAGAGAGATAGGGGGAAGCAGGCTCCCTGCTGAGCAGAGAGCCCGGTGATGCGAGGCTTGATCCCAGGACCCTGAGATCATGACCTGAGCTGAAGGCAGAGGCTTAACCCACTGAGCCACCCAGGTGCCCCCGCTTCCTTCCTCTTATTCAATTCCTGGGCGCTAAATCTTGCAAGGGCCAGAGGATCCATCTGAGGACCAAGGTAGAAAAAGGGGCTTCTGCCTCTAGGTAGGGTACAAGACACCATCATCTTCCTGGCATGGAAACTTCGTATAGCCTTCATTCCTTTTCAGATCACAGATTAGAGTCAGAGACCTGGAAGGAAGTGAAAAGGTTTCATTTGACAACTGGGCTGAGGGACTTGTCCAATTTAACATCAGAAGCTGAACGGGAACTAGTACCCAGGCCCTCCTGAGTGGGTACTTCTCCCTTATCCAGAGTCTCCCCAGGAATCACGGGAAGGACTGGTGTTTGTGATGTGGAGCAGGAAGGTGGGAAAGGGAAATCCAGACACACAGCAAGCCACACACCTGCTCCCACAGGCAGATTGGTAACTCATGGTGTTAATTCCCTCTCTGGCCCAGAGAGAGGGGCTGGAGGACTGCACGAGGGCCCTGCCTTTCCTCCTGTCTTTGTAGTTTGCCCGAGGCCACAGGGGCAGTGAGACAAGGCCAGCTCAGGGTTGAGAGCTGAAGGTCTTCCCTGGAAGAGCTAGGGCTCCACAACCATCTTTAGGGAGATGCACGGCTCTCATCTTTTCCTTTCCACTCCCTTAGCACTTTCTTACCTGTAAAACTGGACTACAGGGAAGATCCAGAGAAACCCGGAAACAAAAAAACAAGAGCAGAGTTAGCTGAGGGGCAGTGTCTCCTGCACGTTGATGGGGGTGGATCCATCAGCCTCTAGGTGGCTTCTGCTGCTGCTTGTGTGAGGCTCGTGGGCTCCTGAGTCAGAAGCACTCCCCAAAGTCCTTCACCACAATGCGATCCAGATTGTCTTGCTTCTTGGGGAACACTGGAGCTCATTAAAGGCCACACGTATTTCCCCCCATGAGGGCCATATACCTCCCCAGCACCTAACTCACTCCTGACATCATGCAATCCAAGCCACGTAGCAGAAATATTTCCTCCACTCCTCCATTTCCTCAGCCCTCCTACCCTCCTCTTTGTTTCCACATCATATCCAATCCCTGTAAGAAGCCTCCCTCTCCTCTCTCTCATGGATTCTCTGTGAGGTAAAGGGACAGAGAGGTCAAGGTCAGGAGTAAATGTCATAACACGAGGCAGTGCTGGTTTCTTAGAATTCTTTCTCATGGAAGAGTGACTTGGCCAGAAAGGAGCTGAGTGGTGTTTTTTGTTTTCGCTTTGTGTTTCTTACCCTGAGCCCAGGGCTTTAATAACCTTAGAATTCTTTTGGGAGTAGTTGTCCATCTGTCTAGCTCAAAAGTGGTCCAGTGCCACAGAGCTGGGTTTCTGGAAGACAGGCCCTCAGGCATTGGAGGCCGCAGTGGGAGCTTCCACCGGGTGGCCTCAGGGATAGCCTGTGTCTCCCGCCTCCCCCGCTCGGCCCTCAGGATGGGTTGCTCCCCATCACCTCAATGGAAGATGGGATGTTACGATTGCAACAGAAAATCTTTTGAGCTGGTCAGGACCCCTGCCACTTACTTTGGCCACAGCCTATCACCAAACTGCAGATATTGGAAGTCTACTTGCTATTTCAGGGATAGAAAAAGGGAAAAGGTAAAGAGGCACGACAGAGCCTAAAGTTCCCCTTGTAGCAGAAACCCCCAAACCCATCTTGGAGTCCACTCCCGTTTTGAAGAAAGATGCCAGAGTTGTGGCTTCAGCCTCCTGAAAAGAGCCGGAAGACATTTACCTCTTAATCCTAGAAATCAAATTGCATGGGATTGGGGGTGGGGAGAGGGGAGCAGGGGACACAGATGAAAGTCAAGTGATACAGCTGTCAGCAGAGGACGCACCTTTCAGAGCTGGCTCAGAGCAGGTCTGGCCTCAGCTGATCTCAGGCCTTTGACCCAGGCAAGTAGTTCCTGAACTTGCATGTGGATGAGAATTCTTGGTGTGCGTCTCAGGCACCTGCCTTTTTAACAAGAACATCCATTGACTTGATGAGGTGGTTTGCAGTCCACAGGTTGAGATCTGACAAAGGAGAGTTTAGGCTCCTGTCAGCCTCTCCTTATCTCCCGACCTTCTCCCCAGATACTCTGTGGGACACCCACAGTCTCCCCTTCCTTCCTTCGTCCACACTACATGGGATTGGCAGCGACAACTCATTGCTCTGGGTCTGTATTGGAACCTTAGGCTCCACAGGTCTTCCGAAGGTTGGATTTGGGGCCTGTGGTCTTTGGAAGGCAGGTGAAGGACATCTCTGAACGAATCTTCCTCTTCCTCCCCCCTTTTTCCTCAACCTATTCATTGACAGATTGCCACACAAAGGAGGGAAAGCTTGTAGTGGCACTACAAGCGGCCACGTGGAACTGTGTGTAACCCATCCCCCCGCCCTCATTTCCCTCAGACCCATTCCACCCTCCTGCTCCCCGCCACCACCAATTGTACCTCCAAGTCTGATTTCTTCTTGGGTGAGAGCACAGACTTTAATATTTGACAGCTTTGGTTCAAGTCCTGACACTGTTTTTTACTAGTGACTTGATGATGTAAGGCAAGTTATGTTAGCTTTGTGGTCTCCGTATCCTCATCTGTAAAAACGGGAAAGATTCCATTTAAGGTTGCTAGAAGGGTTAAGTCGGGCAAGACATGTACCAAGGCATTTAAAGGCACAGAAGCCTGAGACTGGAAGGCAGTATTTAAGGAACTGGGGTTGTTTAATGTGGACAGAGGAAGACAACTGAGTGAATATGTGTGACTGAAGGAGTATGTTCTGGGCATGGCGAGAAACATGGACACTTAGGATTTCGTGTTCCTTTTCCATACATATTAACATATGATTGATTACATGTGATTTAATTTGTATCGAGTCATAAAATTTTTCAGATAAATTAATTGGCAAATTAGGGAGGACTCTCTGGTCAACTACATGCCTCAGTTTTTGGTTTGGAAAATGTGGCCGCCAGGTTTGTGGTCTTGCTTAAATGGATTCCTTGGAGAAATAGTAACCCCAAGGGTGGTGGACGATGTTTGGCTGGTAATTGTCTTGGGGAGGTTTTGCAGGGTGTGGTGTTGAAAGGGGAGCAGCTGTTCCTGAAAGAGAATTAGCCAGACTGATGCATGACTGGGCGTCAGTGGAAATCTCCGTGAAGCTTGAGATCTAAGAAATGGTTTGGGTTTGATTGAACAGTAGATTGGAGAAATTCAAGAGCCACTCCCAGTGACATGGAATGTTAGAGGCTAGGCTCCATTGGCTCTTTCTTTCCTGTGAATGATTCTTGCATTTCCTCGGCTGGGAAACCCCTCATTTATCCCAGATAACCCCACCAGTTTATTTTAAGAATCAAAGGAAATAAAATGGACCAGTGCTTTGAAAGAGCTGAAGCACTCCACAAAGACAGGATATGATCATTCAACAATAATTAATTACTATTATCTTAACCAACCACACTGACCAAGAATATACCTCCTGAAGTTTTCATCTCATTTCCAGTCCCTTCCTCTTCACTCCCCTAAAGACACTTGAAGATTCTTTCTTCATCTGACTCTGCAAATCCTGAGCAATTTAAATCTTAACACTTGTGTTTGCTGACAGGGCACCCAGGATCTGGAATCAGATTTAATGTAATGTTAATGCTATTTATTTTTCTTGGTGCAATAGGTTTATATTAGCCAGTTAATGGTTTACATTGTGCAAAAGGGGTTGTATCAGCAGGCACTTTTCTGTAACATCTGGGCAATTGGAAACATAATACTTAAATACAACCTGAGTTTAGAGCCTTCCTTGGACAGATGGCTAATTTTATCGATCTAATTTTACACTTAGGAATAGGTCCCATGATCCTTTGCTCGTAATTCTTAGAGTGAGCAGAGAAATAAATAAAATGGATGATGGCTGTGAATTAGATGCCTGTTATATTGCTTGTAATTTATTTTTAAAATACTTCAGTATAAACAGTCACTGTGTGAATTACTTTAATCTGTACCCTAGGGGTACTTAATTAACCCTCAAAGTAATCCGGTGTAGGAGGACCGTTCCTGCATAAGAGTTTACATCTATTTTAATCTCTCAGTGACTGCCACACCAGTGGTCAAATATTTTGAGGTTTATCTCTGTGCTAGCCAGAAATCCACACTCCAGGGCTAGTTACCTCTTGAACCTTTACTATAAAGTCCACTCCCAGAGGTGGCTTGGAAAATACATGAAAATAAATGTTAGCATAAATCCAGGCTAAATGGCTTGTTAATTAGCATAAATGATGTTATAAATAATGTTTTCATTGGTGAAATATGTGAGTAGCTAGAAAGATCATGCATGTCCCTCTGTTTTTGCATAGACAAAGAATGAGCACCAGTAAACCCAAGAGTCAAGCTGCTTTGGAGTAAGGCTAATGCCCCAATCAGTCCTGTATTTCACTCACTTAATAGTGGACTCATTCGCTTGCTCCCCTTAACTGATTTGCTGATTCTGCTGCTAGAACATTGATGTATCTGCCTCAACAATGTGCTTGCTGCTGTAACAAACAATTCCAAATATCAGTGGCTTGACACAAAATGTGTTTTTCACTTACTCCAAGTCCAAAGTGAGTGTTCTTTGTTGGGCCGCTCTCCTGGACTGCTCTCCTTCAAATGATGGCTTGAAAACCTGAGTCATTCTGTTTTTGCAACCTCTATCTTGTAATATTGTCATATTTAAAATGGACTTCCAAGGTGTCATGGAAGGTAAAGAGAAAGAAAGCTTGTCTGAGAGATTTTTATGTGCCAGGCTGTAATATGGTCCCATGGCCTCGGACTAACTGTAAGGAGGCTGGGAAATGTAATTTGGCTGCGTACACAGGAAGAAAGTGACCAGATGTGGTGGGTAGTTTCTGATGGAGTGCTTTAGAGTTCCTAAGCCCACAGACAGGGGATGTTAAAAAGAGTAAGTTTATGAGAATTTTTGTGACTTCTTGCCAATAAATATTTGTGTATGTGGCAGAATTTGGCCTAGAATTTGCATTCATTTTAGTGTACAACCTGGTTGAAAAGCAGATAGTTACCATCTGTCTTTATGTGTTGGAAGCAATCATAATTTAATGAAAGATCCTGAAAACTAAGCAAATTGACTCAGATTGGTTTACAATAGGATGCAAAAATATGTATACATTTATGTGAATATATGCTATTGGTTGCTACTTATTTGCTCCATTTTATACAAAGTAAAATTAATCCTTCTTTAAAAGTAAAGGAACTATCCAGTTGATTAAATAGAGTGAATTCCTAAGGCACATCAGCTAGAACTCCCAATTATTTTCCCTATAGTTTTCTGGAAGCTCCTTCTATTTGTGTCCCATAACAAAAAGGGACTATTCATGGTAGGATAATTTATTCAGTGAGATATGCATCTTAAAATATAAAAATCAGTTTTTAGACACCACGGCCTGCTTTGTTGGGGCTGAAGATGGTGTGGACTGATCCCAACAAAAATAAATTGATACATTGGGTTGAACAACTGCCCATCTCAGAGCACTTTCATAGAAATGATCTCATTTGATCTTGTAACCCTTGCCCTACTGGAAAGTCAAGAGCAGATGACTTAGCAAGGAGGAAGCAGGTAGAGCCAGGACATGAACCTAGGTTGTCCAATCCCTAGCCCTTGTTGTTTCCCACCAGTCCAGGGGTGTTCCTGCAGCTAATGGATACGAATGTGATCAGTGCAACATGCTTGAGTCTAGCTCTCATGCTTGAGTCTAGAGGTCAGGAGGAAACTTACCAATGAGATTCGCCACTGTCGCAGAGGCTCCATGCATATCATAGGACACGATGTACCATGAACAGATACTACCTTCAGTCATACTCCTGGCTGGTTAGTGGGCCTTTTGCAAAGTACATGACGACTATGAGGGGCTGTTCACAATCAAGAAGCAGTTGTGCTAGCTGGAAGGTGCTCCAGAATCCCCCCAGATGTCTCCTCTAGAAAACCCTTTTGGGTTTTAGGGACCATCCAGAGGACTCAGCAAGCAGGGCCTTGAAATTTTCCATTCCTCCCCCGTTTAGCCATCTTCCGTAGTGGCAAATGATGTTTGCTAGACGTTCAGTGTGTCGTATTTCAAGGCTTATCTTTCCACTAGCAAGGCTTTCTGTTGGTTTCTTAAACATCTCTTTGATATTCTAGGAGTTCCTAATTAGTGTAGTTAAACAAGTACAGCATTCATTTGAAAAAAAGAAGCATTCCACTGATAGTTATTTTAAAGTACTTGATGGGCTTTGGTCACAGCCTACACACATAACACACATCCCTTCAACTTGGAGGAATTGTAGCAAGAATCCAATAAACAGACCTGGGTTTGAATCCTAGTTTTAAAATGTACGGCTGTCTGACCCCAGATAAAGTACTTAATCTCTTGATGCCTTAGATTTCCACCTGAATTTTAAGGCTTTTAATACTCACCACAAAGGTTTTGTGTGATAAATAAACGAAATACTATGATTTCCGGAAATGCACCTAGGAAACCACTTAAACATTTGGTAATAATTCCCCTCCAAAGTTAGTCCGTATTAATTAGATTCATTATGGTTTATAGAGTTTATATAGTGGTAGAGATGGTAGCTTTTTCATACTTGATATAGCCTCAAATATTGACAACATTGACACAAATGTATAATTGAGTTTCGGCTCCCGTGAAAATGGAATTGAAAATAATTTCATTTCCTTAATTTTAAATTATAGATTTTTGGAGTTTTTATTGTTAGATGATGACTTTTGGTATCTAGATCAGTCATAAAGTTCATGTTATTGTTGAAAGATCTAGAATCAGCCTTAGAATTTAATAAAAATAGCCAACGTTCATCCGGAGCTTTGTGTAAAACCAAGAAAAAAGAATCAAGATCATACATCAAGACTATATATAGCCACTGCGGTAGTAACAGATTTTCATGTATCAGCTGTATGGCTCCTTACCCAAACAGAGGTTATTTGCAGTTAGAGTATAAAAAAAATTTCCTTAGCTACCTTCTTTACTATGGTATTAAGAGAATAAATATGAAAAGTGCTATTTCTATGATATCTATTCTGTCCCCATTTTGAGTCAACCACACTCTCTCCCAGAATAATCTTCCTAAAATGCAGTTCTAATTCTGTCACTCTTGTGTTTAATATTCTTTTCTGGCTCCTCCTGCCTTCCAAAGTAAACCTGAGCATCCAAGGTCTTCATAATATGGCTCCAACTTGCTTTTCCTGTCTTCTCACTGAATACACAACCTGTATGCCAGCCACACTAGATTATTTGCTATTCTGTAGACCGCCTGTTCACTTTCCCAGTACGAACCTGTCGGCATGTTGATCTGCCCCCTTGGAATACCCTTCCCTCATCTCTGCCCAGGGAAATGCGATGCCCCTTCAAAGCATGGCTCCATTGCCCCTGTTCTGTGAAGTCTTCATGTGCCCTCCCAGCCAGGAGCCAAGTGTGATTTCTCCCATTCCCCCTTGGGATATGTGATTGGTGTGCCTGACTCATGCCTTCGATTAGATTTGTAACTTTGTCAAGACAAGCACCATGCCGTCTTCATGTGTGGATGTGTGGGTCCCCTCTGTCGCCCGGTGGAGTATCTTACATGCAGTCGGCCTTTCCCAGGCAGCTGTGCAATGGAAAGTGATGGCCTTGTTGTGGGCAGATATGTTTTAACATCATGTGATTAACTGGATCCTGCTCCCAGCCCCCAAATTCATTTTTTTCCTCCAGCAGCATACAGGAAACGTGTCACTTCCACGTGCCAACACTTGCTTCACCTGAGGAGATATTTGAAAACCCACAGGGCACTGTGATTTAGAGAAGGAAATCTCTCAGGACTCCGCCTGCAGCAGTATTGTAATTTAAATCCTACCTCTGTGCTGCCAAAGGCTATTGGAATTGCGGGTATGTAAGGAGCGTCTGATCGAGTCCATACTGTGAAATATGTCGATTTTGATACGTGGAGAACGGGTAGAGTTTGAAGTAACATGCGGGGCTGCCTCAGATCTGTGTTTTATCATGTCTTGGGAGGTGATGAAGCAAAGGCAATAATACCCTTTACTCATGCATCAAAAGATAGTGGGGGAGGAGGCGTTAATAGTCCAATGTTCAGTTCCCCTCCTTCCCCCATCTGTCTTTAGAACCAAAGGAGAAGGAGGCTGTGTGGGGAAGGGCCTTGGAGGTATGATTGAAAAGGTCAGGTTGCAGGAGAAGAAATGAAGCCAGTCCCTCTCTCGTAATGAGATCTGACTGCGAGGTCCGGAGGAAAACAGTACTCAAGCTCTGCAGCGGTCCTCTTCAGTTTTATTGCGCTGACCCTGGCTTGCTTGCGAAGATCAATTCTGTAATCCCTGGAAAGTAAAGCAACTGAAAGCTGGAGTGTTTGCAAAGGTTTTTCCAGTCTTTGTTTTGTAAGGACCAACATGTTTGATAAAACGAATGCCCCTGGGCAGCCCAGCTGAAAGCAACCAATTGATTGACCCATTCACCAACTGACTTATCCGTGCCTCTGTGTGTGTGTGTGTGTGTGTGTGTGTGTGTGTAAATACTATATACATGTATATATAAAGCAGAGCTGAAGATAAGCTGCATTGTAATAGCAATTAAAATTGAACTAAATAAATGATGTGCTGCTGACGTGTTTAGGGACAAGTGTACTGATGTCTGAAATTGATATTAACATACATAAAAAATAAGATTTCCTGCCTGATGGATGGGGAAAGGGGTAAATACATATATGATACATGATAAAGCAAGTAGTAAAATGTCAATGGTAGAACCCATGTGGTGAGTAGATATGTGTTTACCCTAAAACTCTTTCACTTTTTGTATGTATGAATATTATCATAACAACGGGTTGGGAATGGTGAACTGAGTATTAAGAAAAGAAATGAAACGACTACAGAGTTTTACCCATGAAAACTGAGGTTCCAACATATTCAGCTCTGCACCCACAGGCCTGTGGGTTTTTCACCTTTGTCCTGCCCCTCACCCCCCGCTTACTCCCTCTCTTCTCTGCCCTGCCCCATGCCCCGTGGGGCCACCTTGTCCCGTCACTCCTACTGCTGTGCCCTTTTCTTCCCGTGGGTTCAGCCAATGGGCAGCACTGGGAAGAGATCAGAGGGAGCAGGGGAGAGAATCTGGTGTATTTCTTCCCTGATCCCTCCTGTTTGCTACTGTGTTTCTCTAAAACCTTGGCTCCTGCCCCTGCAAGGCTTCCAACTCTTGACTCTGGCTCCAGTAACTTAATGTGGTTTTCTCCACTTGCACTTTCTGCCCTGGGCGTAGTGGCCACATCTCAAGCCAGCGGATCTCTGGGTTGCCTTCAATATCCCTTACTCTCCCTTAAAAGCAGCTTGTACCTCTCTAAGTAGTCTTTTAATTAAAATCTTTTATAATTAAGTAAATTCTTCTTCCTGCTGGGATCCTAACTGATTCCTTTGTGCTACTGCTTTGTTTTATATGCCCTATTTCTATGATTTTCCTCCTTAGGCGTAACCATAATGTTTGATTTATGTTTACCTTGCATTTAGAACTCTCTGAGGATCAGGTCTGATTTAGCTTAAGGATGCCTGCTATAAATTCATGGCAAAAATGACAGGAACGTTGGTCTTTTGAGGACGAGCTGGTTCTCTAGGCCCAAATCTGTTGGCCTCTTGGATAAGAGCACATTGAGACCAACCTATCCGTCGCTGGTGGTGGTGTTGAGAAATGATTGCAGTGACATCAAGGACTCCTAAGAAATCCTGGAACCCAGAGCTTTCTGGAACACATATGACACAAAGGGAATGTGGTTCTTCATTTCTTGAGAAAGTCACCATGAACCAAAACTAACCTCTTATAACTCCAGTGAATTTGACCTTAAGGGAAAAGGCCATGGGAAACTTGGACTTTGTCCCACTTCAGTTAGTTGTTGTTGGCTTTTAGGCTTTTGATATTTCTTAGATTCTGTTCTGCTTCCTTGGCTATAAATATCTTGTACCTGATATTCTACTGATTTGAAAATGCTTATTACTCTAAATTAAAAGAATTAATTAGGTTGCATCCATTGTCTTGGTAACAAACCTTAGGACAAAAATCTGAATAAAAGTAATTTACTTGAAAGGTAAATAGAACAAAACAAAAACAGAAAACAGGAGCATGGGGGAGTGAGACAGAGTCCAATGAGAAGGCAGTCCTTGAAGGTTTTCTTGTCAAGTGAGGTACATTGTCGATGATAGAGGTAAACTCGGGGGAGAAACTCAAGGAAGTGTTACAGAACATGGGGTTCGGAGTTGTCCTACCTGAGGGGCGAAGGCTCTGGAGCATTCATACCAATTTTATCATCACTGGGAAAGGGCTTCTGCAGGGGAGGGCTTTCACTCCCCAACACTTCCAGCCTGCCAGGCTTGTGGGCAGAGCCGATTTCTAGGTCTTCTGAGAAACTCTCTGGCAAAAAGTTGCAGAGATTGGTACCTGGAAGTGGGCTGGCCGGCTCCGTTGGGGCGGGAGGAATTATGGGGGTACTAACAGTGCTTCTAAACCCATAACTGATGGATTTTATTTGGAGCCCAAATAAAATTTTATTTTATCATGACTGATACCCCCTTCTCTGCCCCCACAAGAGGTTTATATGCATAATGAGAAGGCAGAAGATGTTTAAAATCTTAACATCCGGAGTCCTAGTTCTTAGTCCTAACCTGCACTAGGATTTTCAGAGGAGGGGGGTGGGACTCTACACTGCTGTACAAAATATAGGCTATGATTGAATCAGTCCTCCAGTTGGAAGTATTCAGGAAGGCTGACTGCATTTGGTTTGTAGATCAGAGAACCACCACCACCACCACCACCACCACCACCACCACCCAACCAACCAAACAAACAAACAAAAAAAAACCCCAAAACTGTGCTAATTGAGAAGGCCAATAGGAATTACGGTCTTCATTGTTTATGGGTATGCACTGTCGTTTAAAATTTGCTTCTAGGTTGGTGATTGTTACAGTGGGGAAGAATCTGCATTTAAGTTTAAAGGCATGCATTGTGCCTTCACAAAACAATAACAATTGCTAACATTTATATAGTGCTTGATAGATACAAAGCACTGGTAGGAACAGCACAGCCTTCTGAGGCTAGCATCCTCCAAACCCTGAATTTTAGCACAAGAGGGACCTTAGGGGTAGATGTTTAATCCTGTATGGTCTAGGGAAGAAAGTCACTTGCTTAAGGTCATGCATCTCATTAGTGGCAGAATGAGCACTGGGACCCAAGTCTTCTGACCTGTGGCCCAATGCTTTGTCTGCTAGACCCACCACCTCCATGACCACGGGAATGGGTAGAGACTCAAGAGCACCTTCTGTTTTCATTTACTATCTCCTCTTTCCTTTCAAAAGTGGTCTTTGCTTATATGTTTAGAGGTAATGAGCCCTCAGCTCAGGCTCATAAGACAGTGCCATGTCCAGAGAAACAACCTGTAAAAAGTTTGCTCCTGCTTGTCAGTCATGGCCCAAGCTACCTTCCTGGCTCTTCCTGGTTACCTCCGAAGTATGGGATTGGTGAGAGTCACCATCTTTGAAGCCAATGAGACCCACAGGTAGGTAGACAGGAGAAAAGAGTAACTTTGGGGCTCCTGGGTGGCTCAGTCATTAAGCATCTGCCTTCGGCTCAGGTCATGATCCCAGGGTCCTGGGGTCGAGCCCCGCATCAGGCTCTCTGCTCACTGGCAAGCCCGCTTCTCCCCTCTCTCATTCCCCCTGCTTATGTTCCCTCCCTCGTCTCTGTCAGATAAATAAATAAAATCCTAAGAAAGAAAGAAAGAAAGAAAGAAAGAAAGAAAGAAAGAAAGAAAGAAAGAAAGAAAAGAAAGGAAGGAAGGAAGGAAGGAAGAAAGAAAGAAAGAAAGAAAGAAAAGAAGGAAGGAAGGAAGGAAGGAAGGAAGGATGAAAGAAAGAAAGAAAGAAAGAAAGAAAGAAAGAAAGAAAGAAAGAAAGAAAGAAAGAAAGAAAAGAAAAGAAAAGAAAAGAAAAGAAAGAAAGAAACTTTGTACAGGATCCGAACGTCTACCTGGAGTTATCTCCATAGTATGCTCTTGGCGTGAATCCTTCCAGGAGGCACCTTGAAGGGAAAATTGAGGAGAAATTTGTGTCATAAGACAATGTCAGTGGTTTAATCACTTGGCTTGTCTCTCATAGTTGGGGATAACCTTGAGGAATTAATTCATGATGGCAAAGTTCCAGAACATCTTTAGAAAACAGTTATAGTCATATCTTGTAGAGCACTGCCTAGTATAGAATTGCTCCTTAAGAGCTGGATTAGAAAACTTTTTCTTTAAAGGGTCAGATAGTAAATACTTACTTTAGGTTTTCTCTTTTTTTCTTTCTTTTTTTTTTCGGGGGGGGGGTGTCCCTATTGTAACTATTCAGCTTGGTATTATAAAGCAAACATAGCCATGGGCAATATGTAAATAAATGTGTGTGACTGTGTTTCAATAAAACTTTATTTACAACACAATCTGAGGGCCTTGTTTTGCTGGAATTCTGGTCAGCCCTAAGCCTTCAGGTAGTACAGATCAGCAGGCCCACTGCTCTCTTTTGTATATTCCACTCTTTGGTGTCTTTATTCATTATTAATATCATTAACATTGTCTTTTCCTGCTGAAAGTTTCTTGTTTTCTGGCAAATAACTTGATTCAGTTCCCAAACACCAACTGTTGTAGTGCTTAAGAAGTATGCTGGCTGTTAGAGCAAGTCCAGAGTTAGCCTCAGATGGGTGTGGGAGGTCTTGTTCTGATTATAAATAATACTGAGACAATTGAGTTATCCAACCAATAGATTCTCCATTTGATGTAAATAATAGGTAATAAATGTGTCTAAAACACACACACATAGAAAGCATTATGAGTCTGAGCCACATCTTAGGAGCCTCATTCTGCTCATATTTTAAATATGGTAACTCTTGTTATCAAGAGTAACTATTTTCATATAATTACAGTAGAAACCCTCCTATCAAGTCAGTTTGCCTTGGTTAGTTAATTGAAAAAGTCACTTGAGAGGGGACAATTTAAATATAGATACATTTTATTTTCCCTTAAAAAATAGTAGTGGGAAAATTATTTGACAATGTTGGGAAGTAGGGAGAAAGCTTTTTTTTTTTTTTTTCTTTAGCATGGGCGGAGGGTCTCCTTCTTGGTCATCCTGCAAGCATACGCCACAACCATTGGGCATTATGTGAGTGCACACTGCTTCTAGATTTTCCAGTCTTTGGGAGCTGCAGCAATTGTTGTTTAGAATCACCTTTATTGAGTTAGCCCAAAGCAGTCAATCTAGTTTTTACAGAAACAACTTTCTCTTGTACTTGTATTTCATCCATTTACAAAAGGAAAGATCTTGTGATCAAAATAACAACTGGGGACCACACAGCTGAGTCTTGGGAAGCACCCCACTCAGCTGTGGGGGGAGCAAAGGCACAGGGTCTTACAGAGAGGCAAGTCTTGCGGACCCCAGGCCTACCCGGGGTATGGGCAGCAGTCAGGAGGAATACGCTTTGCAGAGGGAATGGACCCCAGAAATAAGTAAACTTTCTTTTGCTCACAGTGCTTAAAAAAGTTGTTCGGTTTTGGTTTGTGACATCCTGCTCTCTTGATCACACTCATATTTGCACAGGTAATTTCTTCACAGTAGGCTGTACACAAGCTTCTGCCGAACCCTGATGAAATTATCAACTAACTTTGTCTTGGTGGAGTTCAAATAGATGCAGTTCTTTTCAGTGAGTAGGCTTCCAATTGTTCACAAAACCTGAGACTTCTGTAATGACACACAAGTGTAAAAAAAATAGAGTGATTGGTAAGCTATTTTATAATTTTAATTTTTAAAATTTATTTTAAAGATTTTTTAAAAATTGATTCATTTGTGAGAGAGCAAGAGTATGAGCAGTGGGGAGGGTCAGAGAGAGAGGGAGAAGCAGACTCCCCACTGAGCAGGGAGCCTGACATGGGGCTTGATCCCAGGACCTCAGGATCATGACCTGACTGAAGGCATATGCTTAACTGACTGAGCCACCCTGGCACCCCGCTTTCGTAATTTTTAAAAAGCTCTAACATTTATATAGCTTTACTACATGCCAAGTATTATTTCAAGTGCTTAGTAATTATACTTGTATTCCTTTTAACAATCACTTTGAGTAAGTTCTTAATCCATGACCATCTTGCCAATGAGGAGACTAAAGCAGGGGGAAACTGAGTGGTTGAACCGGGATTTGAACCACGCTGGGCTGGGCTAGAGCTTTTCTTGTCTACTTCCTTCTGCCCCTCCAGGGCTGAAGTTGCCCTGCAGAAGATGGGCTAGAGACTTGACCCGAATGAACACTGTGACCCTCACATCTTTTACATTTCAAAATTCACTCTAATAAGCACAAACGATAGGTTCTCAGCAGTCATCAACTCATCAACCTGGGGCATGGTAAGCATGTACATGCCCAAATTGCCTAGTTCCTCAAGGGAAACACACTTGATTTGGTGGCCATGGTAGACTTCCATCTCCGAATGAAGTCTTGCCAGGACACAAGAAGCCATGTACCCTGACATTCCAGCACACTTAGCTTTTATGGATCTAAAATTGCCATTAGCAAGCCGTTCTCACTGGGCTGAGTATCTGAGTGTGGAGGGCTGGCGCCCCAGTGCCATTGTGCTATCCTTTACACAGATTATAAAAGAGTGAGCAAACATCACTCCTGAACAGTGGCTACATGCCTATAAGATGATGACCCACGGGGGACACGGTCAGTCACGTGGGACCTAAACAGACCAAGAAGGAACTGAACACAGCAGGCCTGGCCGGAGCCTTCCATAGCGGTCTGGCCAAGGAAGGGCTCCGTGGATATGTTAAGTGGTATCCATTGCTTTCAGACAGGTGATATCTATGTGCGCACGGATAGACATTTGGGAGACTGACAGTCCGATGACGACAGCTCATATTTGTACAATGCTGCAGTTTGTAGTCTTGTCATACCATTAGTATTGTTCCTGGTGGTCGGTTTTGGAGTCAGAGAGATTTTACAGTCTTGCCTCCTAGATCTGTGACCTTGGTCAAGTCCCTTACTCTTTGTTTTTGTTGTTGTTGTTGTTGTTTTAAAGATTTTATTTATTTATTTGACACAGAGGGAGAGATTACAAGTAGGCAGAGAGGTAGGCAGAGAGACAGGGAGAGGAGGAAGCAGTCTCCCTGCCGAGCTCTCTAGAGAGCCCAATGTGGGCCTCGATCCCAGGACGCTGAGATCATGACCTGAGCCGAAAGCAGAGGCTTTAACCCACTGAGCCACCCAGGCGCCCAAGTCCCTTACTCTTTGTGAGCCTTTTTTTTTTTTAATGTGTAAAATGGAGATAAATCCTTTACGTTTTGGAGTTTTATGAGTTAGGTTCTATGATGCATACGAGGTACCTAACACAGAGCCTAGTTTGCTATAGTTTTAATGAAGATTTCCTTTATGCATGTGAGCAACAGATCTTACATCTGATTCAGATTAGCAGTCTTTGCATTTTATCACACACTGTCCAGAGGCAGGCACATTGCCACCAAACAACCCACGAGGCAAAGGAACCATCCAGTCAGGATAGACACCCATCCAATCAGAAGGCAATGAATGGATCAGTGCTCTGAGTTGAGACTTGGAAGTGAGTGTCTCTCATGTCCTCAATGGGGGCGATGACAAATGAATGTGCTTTTGCTTATCACTTATTTATGATTACATATTCATTTATTCATTCATCAGTTGTTTATTTAACAAGTACCATATGCCAGGTATTGTGCTAACTGCTGGGAATAAAGTGAATAAGAAATATAATAATTTCTCTAAAACTCATTAACGCTTTGCAAAATTCCAAAGATATAATGATTCCTGTTGGAAATAGAAATTACTTAGTTTGTAATTTAACTCTATGAGATTTAAATCATCTGATTACAGATTACAGAACTAATTATAAAGCTGAAAGGTACATTATGAACTGCTTTTTCAGTATAACTTCCTAATATAGATTTTATTAATGTATTTTTACATACATAAATGAAAATTCAGTGCACAGGTCTGCAGTTAAAAAAAAAGCTGTTAAAGATAAAAGGGCTTAAATATATGCTAAGGCTGTTTTATTGTATTACCTAATTTTCTTGACATCCTCTAGCACTTTCAATATAATTAGTAAAATAACTGTAACTATTGTGAAAGAAAGATGGTCATTTTTGAAACTGGAAAATGGAAAAAACATATTGCTGGGAAAGAAAGGACCTCCACTTTGATGCTACCTATTATGCAACTTATTATTCTCATCTTCTGGCCAAATAGAAAGCTCTCATCTCACAATCGTACTTTAACTAAAAACCAAACCAAACCTAAATAATTTTGTAAAATTTTATAATATCAAAGAGTCTGATTGAGTAGGCCATATTTAAGGTTTGAAAATGGGGTTTTGAGTTCCTGAGACTTTGGTTCACAGGTAGAGAAAATACAGGGCTTTGTCCCATTCTTGGGGAGAAGTGGTGTTCTTCAGTTACATAGCAAAGCCGAGGCCAACCTGAGTGCTAATTTTTCTTGTGGTAAAACAGTCTTCCACTCTAAGAAGGAAAAAGATGACAAGTATTTGCTTTATTTTCCTAACAAGTTACATAATTCAGTTGTCTAGACAATATTAAATTAACCGCATTATTGAGCAACCCTTCGTCTGGTTGTGTAGACCAGATGTGTGCTATTTCTTCAATACTGGGGCAATTTTGTGTGGTAGGAAGAACCCTGGGTTGGAAGGCAGGGGCCCCAGGTGTGAGACATCCTGCCGTATGTGCTATGATTGGATCGTGATCACCACTCATTGTTAGGAGCAGAACACTAGGGAAACCCCATGTGGTTCACCTCATTATTAACCCCCAATTCCTCTGTGGGGAGAGGGGTAGGAGGCTTTCTTTCAGTGATAAGAAGTAGAACCTCTCTCAACTCATGTCCCATCCATTCACTTTTCTTCTAGATTGCCCTTTTCTTCTACGGCACTATCTTGCTTTCAGTGTTCCAACCTTGCCGCTCTGGAGTCATCTTTAATTCCTTTCCCTCCTCTACTTGCTGATTCTTCTTTCTTGGGAATTACTCTTTCACTTCCCTCCCTTACTGTCTGGTTTCTAGTTCTTATTTAAGATTCTTTTTAATTGAGGCCTGCAACAGACTTTGAACTCCCTTGCCTCAGTCCTTCTGCCTCTTTCCCAGTTGTATTAGTCAGGCTGAACTAGGTTAGGCTGCAGTAACAAATAATCAGAAAAATCCCAGAGGCTTAAAACAAAATTTATGTGGCACGGTCGTCATAGATTGTAGGAGGCTGCTCTCCATAGCATCTTCACACTGTGACCCAGGCTCTGCTATCTATTTAGAATTTCATCATTCCTGCTTAGATATCCTGATGCAGCAAGAAGTGGGTACTGGAGGACCTTCATACTGACAAACGTTCAGCATGTCATGCTAACTTTCACTTGCTGTCACGGGCCACAGGTAGTCACATGGCAGAAATGTGTCACCCTCCCAAATGCTTGCAACAGTGGAGAAATGGATATTGAAGAGCATTAGGGGGCTTCACTATTCTATCCCACAGTGAAGGCCAGAATCCTACACTGAAGACCAGGTCCTCCAAAAAAGGCCAGGGTCCTCTAAGGAAGGTCATTGCTCTCAAAGCACTCCTTTAAATAAAACCTTTCAGTGGTTCCCACCCTCTGTCTCTATCAAATGGCCTACAATTCAGGGATGTCTAACGTTTATTGAGTAACCAATGTTTATGAAGCATTTACTACGTCAGTAAGTAAGATAATCCATTATCTTATCTATTTCTCCTCTCCACTCTTCAAGGCAGCCATTATTAGCCACCTGGGACAAATAAGGAAACTGAGGATGAAAGATTGTCCTAGTTTGGGTTTGTCCAAATTTATACCACATGGCAAGGACGCGGGTACCAGGGAGCCCAGCAAGGGAGGAGGAGATTGTGGTAACAGTAAGAGAGAAGTGTCAATACTGTGATTGTGAGTGTGTTACCACTGTGGGCAGCTACAGCTCTGGTCCAGCTGTAGACCTGAGAGACTGGGGAATAGATCTCAGCTCTACCCTGGGCCAAGGGACTGGGCTGGTTTTCCACCCGCTCCTCTATGTCATTTGTAGCTGTTGCTCTTGAGAAATTAACTCACCCGCACTTTTGGCCTGCCTTGTCCACAGCCAAGCCCACGCTATCAGCCACAACACACCCTTCTGCAGAGGTAAGCAAGCTGTCGGTTTGCTGGAGCAGAGTTGATAACCCCAGGGGCTCCAGGCATTGATAGCGTCCACAGAGATGCAAAGTCACTTGCCCAAGGAAGGCAGTGAATGAGATTTAAACCCAAATGCGCTTGTTCCAAAACCCAGTGTTGACACTGACCGCTCACTACTTACTAACAGAGGAGAACGATCCGTGCTTTAGCCCAAAGTGGTCACTGATCCCTCTTCAAACCATCTCGTATTTCTCTTCTCCATCCCTTTGTTCCTGGCACTCCTTCCACTGGAAGTTCTCTTGGCTCTGTGCCTCCTGTTTAGATTCTGTCCATGATCTCTGCTCAGCTCAAACACCACCTTCTCCATGAAGCCTTCTTTGATCATCAGAAATGCTGCCTCTCACCTTTCCAACCTGTGGTAGTGGGGAAGGCTCCCCTGCCCTGTCTTGCGTGGTAGGGATGCATTTATAAGTCTTTCTCTGGGTTAGACCAGGTTCCTTGTAAGCCCAAACTATATATATACGTGTATGTGTGTGTATATACACACACACACATATATGTATATATATATTTTTTAAAGATTGTATTTATTTATTTGTCAGAGAGAGAGATAGAGCACAAGCAGGGGAAGTGGAAGGCAGAGGGAGAAGCAGACTCCCCACAGAGCAGGGAGCCCGATGTGGGACCGGATCCCCAGGACCCTAGGATCACAACCTGAGCTGAAGGCAGATGCTTAACTGACTGAGCCACCTGCGCGTCCTGAGTCTGGACCGTGTTTTATTCAGTTGTTTCAAATGCTTGGTGGAGTCAGACAGATCAGTCTGATTGTATACATGTGTACACACATCCATAGGCATATCCAGGTCACTTTCAGTCCGTGTTGGCTGACCTTGCTGAAGGTCACATTGAAGTCTGCATGTTGGGAGGTTTCTGTTCTGAGGCTAACTATGCCTCCGTCAGCTTCTCCACTCACCTGATTTGCAGCCCCTGCATTGTCACTTGCACTTGCCATCCTGAGCAGGGGCAGATGGAGCTGACGACTGAGGGTAGGCTCCCCTCCACGTGTCATGTCTGGGATATGTATCTGTCCTTATTCTCATTAGAAATGGGAGTGGACTGAGGAAGGCTTGCCTAATTCAGGTGACACGACAGCAGAATGCAATCCGCCTGAAGGTGACACTCCAAACCGTCTGCCATGGATTGCTAATGATCAGGAAGTTACAGAAACCTTTGGTTTTCTCTGGGCCAGAACTGGGAAAAGAGAGATGACTGTAAGTGCTTTCACCTGGGATTTCGAGGTGCCCCTTTGATGGGCTGGGAAAAGGGGTATAGCTTGCAGAAGGGAATTCCACTTGGCTGTCGCTTTGCAAGAGACACTCTTGTATTCCTGCAGCATGGCATTCGGATGTCCTCTGCACACCGGAGCTTGTGACAAGGAAGAACAGCAGGAGAGGTAGCCCTGGCCTCATCCGTGGTGTCACCTTTCTCGGTTGCACACCCATGAGGTTTTGTCACATGCTCACCCCAACCTCTCCTTGTTAATATTGCCTTTTGATTTTGAAATGCTTAGTAGAAAGAGGAACTTGTGGCCACAGATGGTGAGATTTATTCTAACAAAGATAGCTGACCCTTATCTTTTTACCCGACAAATGCAAAAACAGATTGCATTCTTCATCAGATCCTTTAAAAAAAATGATATTCAAAGGACAACATCAAATAATTTGCCTTAACAATTCCTGTAGAGCAAACTCTTAAATTAATTATGTAGGGGACCAAAAAATGCATTTTCTTTGATCTGTTTTAAATAAGTCACCTTTCAATTTCATTAACTGCCCCTTTGTTCTCTTATGGCTGAGTGAGGGTTTGTTTGAGTGAGAATGGCTTTGTTGTGTTCCATGTGTTTGTCCCCTCTGCTTAAACAGAAAGTCTACAAGGAAAACATTAAAAAAAAAAAATCAGCAACTCAGTTGTGAGCACTTGCAAATACAGGTCAACTACAAATGTGCTCTTCGATCCCAGATTCTGACATCTGTCCCATTTATAAATCATGTTTCCCCCCTTTGCTGTTCTACACTAACCAACTGCCACAGTCAATGAGTTAATAATTATCCCTTCATCAAAATCACACAAAGATCCCAGATATACCAAGGGGATACTACACAGTTGTACACGTGTGGGCAATTTAAGTACACTTTGCAAACATACGTGGTGGTATTGTGAGAGTTTTGAATATACATGTTTTAGCAAGTTGGCCAGGGCTGGGAGGGCGAGCAGTGATTAATCAAGAACTTTCTGGAAGAATCACATTTTCAGCCAGTGTTAAAAGCCTAGGACATAATGCTCTAACAAGTCATGTAGACATTTATATTTATTATGCTTGGTGAGATAGTGGGTATTTCTATGGAGAAGCATTAACAATTGTTTTAAAAAAAATCAATTCCTGCTCTCTGTCTCTTCCTGTCACTATGGAACATACTAGAGAGAGTTGCCTTTGTGAAAAGCAGCCCCACTGGAAATCTCTCCTGTTTTTTTGTTGTTTTTAGGTTGCAGCTTTTACTTCTGTCTTTGAGCCTCTGACTCCATATGTTTTTCATTTCCACTCAGAAGAGTGCGAACTGCTATTGACTGAGGACTTCCAGCCTAATGAGGCTTTTTGTTTTTAACCTTTTAATTTGTCTAGTGTTTCAAACTGTGACGACCCTTGGCTTTCTAATCTGGGTTATGTAGCAGTTTTCGTCATATGCGGCATGGTGGGACCGCAAGCTCATTCTGCTGGCCATGCGACAGGCCAGGAAGTCGAGAGGCGAGATGTTGGGGCCAGGAAAGTGACTTTATTTGGAAAGCCAGCAAACCAAGGAGATGGCAGACTATTGTCCCAAAGAACCATCTCCCCTAGGATAAGATTTGAGCTTCTCTTCTGTTAGGAGGAGAGGGAAGCAGGAGGAGGTTGGAGTCAAAGGTGACCGGCATCTGTAGACATCTGAGAAAGGCCTTGGTCAGTTGATCTTTGCCTCCAGGAATCTGGTCCTGTTGTTCCTGTAATCTTAAACACAGCATAGTGGTTTGTGCACATACTTCCTTATCTCCTTGAGTGAGGTAGGTGTCTGGTAAAAAAGCAGGTTTTTTTGCAAATCTCAGCTGTAAGCAAAATTCCTCAATGATTAACATGTCTACGTGCAGGGTGAAGCAGAAGTTTCTAAGCTATAGGTCACAGCAGCAAGGGAAATAGAAGCAATATGGAATCAGGCATGCTCAGTTTTTCCCTGTTACTGGAAGAACAAGGGGATTTGAACCAGGAGAACTGGGCTTGAGTCCTGGCCCCTTTATCAGCTGTGTGACTTTACATAAGACCTTCAACCTCTCTGGACTTCTTTTTCTGTGTTTGTAAAATGAGTTAAATGAGGATGACAGTACATTTTGCACACAGAATTACAGGAAGGATTAACTTTCATATGCATTAAATTTTAAGTTTGTCTTTTTTTTTTTTTAATAACCAGTGCTATAATGTACTGGCTCTGTGTGGAGACTTGGCTGCCAAGAATTTCTCCTTTAATGTCTTCTTCTATGCCTCATGTACTTTAATTGTAAACAGTTAACCACACAGAAAACATTCTTCCTTAGCAGTTACCCTCTACCAGTCCTGCAAAGTGTCTTCGTAAGTGGTTCTGCAAGATACAAACAATGGAGTTAGAGGTTCTGTGGGGCTATTTCCTATAAGGTCAGTGCATGGAGTCAAAAATTGCACAAGGGGTCAACATTATTCTTTGAGTCTTTACTATTATTATTCAATAAGTATAGTGTAGAGGCTTTGATGTCTAGACATGTGACTCTCATTTAGGGAGCCATTTGTAGGGAAAGCATTTCTCTTTAAACTCTGAAATCACACTCTGTGGGGTTGATACTCACCCTGGGAGGTGTACATGGGAATTGAGAACTATTAAGGAAAAATAGATTCAAGACTCTCATCTCACACTCTCTCCAGGTGCTCACTTGCTGAGCACCCTTTACATTGATGTTTCTTTTTTTTTTCTTTTTTCTTTTTTCTTTATGACTCTGCCAGCTATTACTGGATAGCAAACCACTCCAAAACTCAATGACTTCCAAGAGCCATCATTTATTCTCGTGCATGTCTCTGCATGTTGGCTGGGGACAGACTGACCTCGGCTGGACTCCGCCAGGCAGTGCTGTTTCAAGGCGCGGGTGCCTCTGGGCTTGATTTCTTGTTATAGGTTAGGCTCAGGTCTGCTCCATACGTGTCTAGCCCAGGCTTCAGGGGCTGTCATGGCAATGACAGAGGCACAAGGGCAAACCCAAGTGCACAAGAACACTTCGAGCCTCTTATCGCTTATGTCATCTCATCTCCCCCTATGGTCAAGAGCATACATGGAGTTCCTAAGTGAAACAGAGTCATTTCCATCATTTTTTTAAAAACAAAAAAAAGGATAACAAAGACTATAGGTTTTTACAAGTTTGTCTTGGTTCTAGCTATAATTCTACTTTTCCTCTCCCTTTCAAAAAAGTGTATCTCCCTTAGCTTATTTTTAAAAATCAAACAATTCTTAAGCTCTGGTATTTTAGGTACAATGTGTAATTGCTTGCTTGGGATAAAGCTCACACAGATGTCAGCATGGCATGACGTAGACCCACAATGGGGTGGTTGAAGGGTTGACCGCAAAGCAAAGTTCATGGAGTATTGGAGTGACTTGGGCTTTTTTTTTTTTAAAAATCACTTTTTATCAGTTTTTACTTGGGTGGGAAAGCATTTTTGGGGTGGTAATCAAGACACTGAGGGGCGCATGTCTGATCTTTGAGTAAATCGGTGTTTTAATGTCACATATGAAAATTTTCAAAAATAGATGGCTGACAAATAAGGTCTGGGTGGACAAGCTGCATAATGTGGGATGAGCAAATAGGGTATTCCTTTTCTTCTTCTAGGCATATGTTAGCAGAGTCCCAGTATTTCATCAAGTGGAGAAAGTAAGAAAATAATCAATTACAAATAGAAATTGGACTGATTCCTTTAAAAATTGAGGCTGCAATGGAGAAGTGTATACTGAGTTGAATTTTGCAACTGAGATATGCCTTCCCCCAGCCCCAGACAATAAATAAGATTATGGTGCTGATTAGCGGACAACTACTGAAAGCTACTTTCCACATTTCTAGTAAGGAAAACTGCTCGTGTAAAGCAAAATGTATTCCATTGCTGAGGAAGCCTCCTGCTTCAGTTGAGAGTGGAGTGAAAGCCCTGTGCTGTCTCCATCATGAAGGCGAGTCTCACATGGGCAGCACAAGTAGCAATTTCGAAACGTCGAGGATTGTTACATATTTAGGGTTAGTGCTACTTTTTCAACTGCAAAATAGGATCAGAAGGAAGCCCAAGAATGACTGTAAAGACAGTCTGGTAAGTTTAAGAAGTCTACTACTGGTTACACCACACACTCCTGGGCACGCAATGCTTTAGAAATGCTGTGTGGGGGGCGCCTGGGTGGCTCAGTAGGTTAAAGCCTCTGCCTTTGGCTCAGATCATGATCTCAGGGTCCTGGGATCGAGGCCCGCATCGGGCTCTCTGCTCAGCAGGGAGCCTGCTTCCTCCTCTCTGCCTGCCTCTCTGCCTACTTGTGATCTCTCTCTCTCTGTCAAATAAATAAATAAAATCTTTAGAAAAAAAAAAAGAAAGAAATGCTGTGTGGACAAGAACGTGGTATCCATGAGACCCTTCATAGGGTCACAATAGAAAGCCGAGAAGTCTCCATGCAGTCCCTTCATGGAGGAAGCCCAGGTGGAAAGAGAGAAGGAAAGTCTCTTGATTCTTACCATTTTAACAATTCTAAACCAATCTTGTTTAGGAATTGTTCTAGAGAAGGGACATGTTAATATTTTGACGATGATGATGACAATGATGATGATGATGATAGAATCAACTTGCTGAATACTTGCCCTACTAAGTTGAAAAGTTTGCATTCCAGAAGAGGGCAGTTTAACTCTGAAGTCCATTCTCTTTCATCTAGACTCAGCGTACGCAACTGCCTCTTACTTAAAGGGAATGACATCTTCTTTACAGAAGACTTACAACTAATAAAAGTTGAAGGAATGAGAGAAATAGAAAATTACTTTTAGTCAAATGCTGCGATAATAACCAATATAGGCAACATCCGCAAAGTTTAAAGGATACTTCATAGTAACAAAGTCTCTCCCCACCCAAAGATATTCATTCATTACAAAGAGAAAAATAGTAACCTCACAGTGGAAAGACACAGTGGCAGACACCACCTCATTCAAGTGACCAACGTGAACATCAGCTACCAGTAATAAGACAGATCCAATCTGTTCTCCTTCTAGGATGCACTGAGAAGGGCACCCCTTCTGTGACATTCTCACCCCAAATTTATACCTTCAATGTAATTGTTTAAAAAAAAATCAGAGAGATAAATGGAGGGATATTCTACAAGACAACTGACCAGTCAGTACTCTTCAAAAGTGCCAAAGTCATGAAAGAAAAGGTAAGATTTAGGAATTGTCACAGATTGGAGGAGATTAAGGAGACGTAATATAATGCAATAAGGGATCTTGGATTGGATCTTGAAACAGAGAAAGGACATTAGTTGAAAAACTGATAAAATATGAATAAGAGCTATAGTTGAGTTAATAGTATTGAGCCAATGGTAATTTCCTTGTGCTAGGAAAAATGCTGATGTTAGGGGAAGCTTGGTGAAGGTATACAGGAGCTCTCTGGACAATTTTTACAAATTTCCTATATGTCTAAATTAAATAAATAAATGAAGGGTTTAGAAAAATAAAGAAAATAATGGTATAGATTAAATTAATAAGGTTCTGAATCCTACTGTTTCATTAAAGAGTCATCCCTTTTACCAAATAAGTAGTATTATCAGCTCTTATTTACTTATCCAGGATCACAGATATTCCTAGAATTTTTAAAATATCTACTCCCTTGGCAATGATTTCAAATTACACAGTTGTGTTTTAGCATTCAGCTGCCAGTCGGATATGTTTTCCTTTTGATGCTGCCCTGTGGATTTTGGATTTTTTTCTAAAGTCTAGACTATATGAACAATAAACCACATCAGAAGTGGAAGGAAGCTTCTTCAGAACATGTCTGTTCTAACCTGAATTTGCTTGACTCACTGAGCCTGTCCTGACTCTGTAGTAATTATCTGGTCTTTAAAGTTAGACTTCTCAGGCAAAAAAGCCAGCAAGAGCCATTCATTAGTACGTGTGATTAAAGATTTATTTTTATTTTTATTTATTCATTTGACACAGAGAGAGGAGAGATTACAAGTAGGCAGAGAGGCAGGCAGAGAGAGAGGAGAGAGGAGGAAGCAGGCTCCCTGCTGAGCAGAGAGCCCGATGTGGGCCTCGATCCCAGGACCCTGGGATCATGACCTGAGCCGAAGGCAGCGGCTTTAACCCACTGAGCCACCCAGGCGCCCAGTACGTGTGATTAAAACCAGAGGATTGCACTTAACTGTTCTTAGGCTCACTATCCAAATAACAGCACCAGGAGATGTTCCAATAATTTCTGGGCCTTGAAAACCTCTCACCAAAGATTTAGAATTATTTCTCAACCTCCCGGACCCCTAGGTCTCTGGTAGAGAGAGGCAGCCAAGGAGGACACCGCCAGTAGCTGGGGTCCATGCTCCATCATTGTCTAAAAACAATGTCTGTCCAGTGCATTCCATCTGGATCCAGCGCCATTCCATCCAAATCTACACCAAGTGTAGGTGGCACCCCCGGAAGAGTGGCCTCTGGAAGACTGAAGTCCTTGCGGGCTTCGGAAGACTCGGGCAGAAGACATCTCCAAGCTAGATAAGATAGGTAGAAGGGGAGCCAGGGTCTGCTTAGAGAAGGAGGGGAATGATACTCAAACATGCTCCGAGAACCTTCACTGATCGTACTTACATTTTTTTCCCTTCTGTACAACAATTGACATTCTTAAAGTCTTCAGTTTTAATCGACTGTGACTCCAGCCATGTCTCAGCCCTGTCAGAGTCCATGTTAGAGATATTTCTCAACTACTCTCTTTCAGGGCTCTTCAGTTAAGGGAGATGTAAGACTTCCCAGCTTCTTATACCTTCTCGGTTTCTCCCTGCTAGCCTGCGGCCCTGCAGATAGCTTACTTGCTCAGTCCCAATGAGTCCACACCCCCACAAGCCCCTATCTCTGGACCCTCCCTCTGGGGCTATAAATCACTTATAAAAACTGGTGATCCCAAACTGTTGAACTGTTGTCCCTAAACTTGACACCTGAAACTAATAGTGCACTGTATGTTAACTAGCTGGAATTTAAATAAAAAGTTGGTGAGGGGGGAGTCCATGTGTTAGGGTTTTAAGATGGTATGAGGTTCTCTACTATATACTGAGTACTCTACTATATAACTATTGTCAGTGCCAATGAATATAAAAGCTAAGGTTTCCATTAAATTACCAAAATAAATATAAATATAAAATATAAATATTTTACCAATATTAGTTAAAATGATTCAGTGTTTATTATATCTAAGCATTGGTTTAAGTTTCTTGCCTTATAATCTAGTTGAACCTAGATGTAGGTTCAAATATTATCCCCATTTGACAATTGAGAAAACTGAAGCACAGAAAGGTTAAAGAAATTCCCCTCAGGGTGCCTGGTTGGCTCAGTTGGTTGAGCGCTGACTTGATTTCGGCTAGGGTCATGATCTCAGGGTCGTGGGATCAGAACCCACATTGGGCTCTAAGCTTAGTGTGGATTCACCCTGAAGGGTCGATCTCTCTCTGCTGGAGATTCTGTCTTTTTCTCTGCCCTTCACTCTGCTCTCTCTCTCAAATAAATCTTAAAAAAAAAAAAGGGCGGGGGGCGCCTGGGTGGCTCAGTGGGTTAAAGCCGCTGCCTTCGGCTCAGGTCATGATCCCAGGGTCCTGGGATTGAGGCCCACATCGGGCTCTCTGCTTAGCGGGGAGCCTGCTTCCTCCTCTCTCCTCTCTCTCTGCCTGCTTCTCTGCCTACTTGTAATCTCTCTCTCTCTGTGTCAAATGAATAAATAAAAAATCTTTAAAAAAAAAGAAAAGAAAAGAAAAAGAAAGAAATTTCCTCCATAATGATAGCTAGTGAGTGGTAGCATGCATTGTGAACCCAGGAGACATGGTTCCCGGACTGTCTTTCTGGTCACCTGCCCCTGGGCTATGGCTTGTATTCTGCAACATAAAAGTAAAGGTGAGTGCAGACCAGACCGTGTCTGTTCAGGTACCCAATATTGTGACAAAAATACTTCTTTTTTGGGCGCCTGGGTGGCTTATTGGGTTAAAGCCGCTGCCTTCGGCTCAGGTCATGATCCCAGGGTCCTGGGATCGAGGCCCACATCGGGCTCTCTGCTCAGCNGGGTCCTGGGATCGAGGCCCACATCGGGCTTCCTGCTCAGGGGGGAGCCTGCTTCCTCCTCTTTCTCTCTCTCTGCCTGCCTCTGCCTGCTTGTAATCTCTCTCTCTGTGTCAAATGAATAAAAAAAAAAACAAAAAAAAAAAACACAACTTTTTCTACAGTGTTCCCATGCCCACTTGTTATTCTTTACTTCAAAAACCTCTGTGTACTATATGGCTTGCATAAAGAAGCTAAAGCCCAGTGAGATGGAACAGAGTTCAGGACACTATGGAAAATGAGCCTTGGACACGGCATTGAATTCTGATGGCCAATCTCCTAGCAAGGTGATACACAGAATTCATGTGATATGCATTTATTGAGCGCCTGCTGCATGCCGTTCACTGTTTGAAGTGCACGGGCTGCCTCCGTGAACAGAAGCAGACACTGAGCTCTGCCGCCACGGAGATTATTTTCCAGAGGGAACAGACAATAAATAATAACCTGAAAATAAATGTACACATTAGTACTGCTATAGGAAACAAGAAATACTGGAGAGTAAGGAGCTCAGGGGGTGCCAGGCGGGGACAGGGATGGGCTGCAGTTTTAAATGGGGTGTCAGGCTGGTCTCGTTGGGAAGGTTGAAAAGTTCACCACATAAGTGCCGTCAGTAAAAACATTCTAAGGTGGGGAGGGGCTGTCTGACGTGTCCCAGAAACATGGGGAGACCGGGGGGCTGGAGCTAGTGCGAAGAGGCGAGAGAGCAGAGCTGCAGTGGGGGGTGAGGTCACGCAAGGTCTCAAGAGTCAGGATGATGCTGAGAAATGAGGAGCTAATGCAAGGTTTTGAGCAGAGAAATAACTTGGTTGGACTTTCTTTCAAAGGGAGCACTCTAAAAGGAAAATAGAAGCAGTCAACTCATGGACATTAGTTTTAGCAATGTTTCCAAAATCTGTCTCCTCACACAGGGGCCACCAAAGGACTAGAGTCATTCCTCCCCCTCCCCCTTATCCTCAGAAGCTGTGTTTCCAAGACCCTCCCCCCGAGCAGGTGCCTGAAACGGCAGAGAGTACCAGACCCTCTATGAACTCCGTTTTCTCCTATACGGGCGTACTGATGGGAAGGTTTCATTTATACATTAGATTAACAACTACATCTGATTAAAAATAGAGCCCTGATACCAGTATACTGTAATGAAAGTTGTGTGACTGTGGTCGCTCTCGTTCTCTCCAAGTCTCTCACTGTGCTGCACTCACCCTTCTCCTCGTGAGGCTGTGAGATGTTAAAACGCCGATGTGCTGAGAAGCGAGGGAAACGGAAAGGGGACACGGTGCACTTCAGTCCACTCAGTTCTCAGGGGGCAGGGCGAGTCCATCCTGCCCATTCCCTTAATGAACGATGATAACCCAGACTCCACAGTAACAGCGAACGCCGCGGTGGGACCTAGCGCCGGGCAGAGAGCCGCCTCCGGGAAGCCCTCACGGGGGCCGTCGACTCACTGATTGTGCCCCGAGCCTCCAGGGTTGCCGACTGCTTGAGAGCCCAGAGCTTGGACGCTAGATGGTATTTTATCCCCAGAACGAAAGTGGATTCTGATCTTTTCAAGTTCTGCAACACATTTGGATGATCTTCCACGTAGGCTTGTCTAGCCCCCTTCTTTTCTAGCTCCCCAAGCAGTGACATCATTCCTTTTTTCCATTTACTTAAGGCTCTGTCTTGCACTGAGGTTGCTTTATTCAGATCAGGAAAGTGGTTAAGAGCCCTGGGCTCTGGGGTCACACAGTGGAATTCAAACCCTGCTGCACTCACGAGCTATACAGCTTTGTACCACGGTTTCCTCATCTGCAAAATGGGAATAACGCCTTTTGCATGGGATGATTGTGAAGATCACGTCAGTTATACTTAGTAACCCACTGAGTTAAATCTCTCAGACCCTGTGTGACACATAAGGGCTCAAAAAGTGTCTGTTATAATTATTCTTTAGTATTTTTCATATGAAGCTATCCCCCTTCCTGTGACAATTTCAATCTTCTTTCCTATTTTCTTCATACTCTCTTCCTTCTCTAGGAATCTCTTTAAATGTTATACTTCAAGCTACTAAAAAAAGAAAAAATGTATCTTTTTATACCTCATGTCTTCATATACATATTTGGGCCATTATCATCTACCCTTCTGGCCCGAATCTGCAGGCAATTTTCAAACCTAACACAAGATTGTAAATGCAGCAATGTTGACCTCCCTTAAGATTTCAGTCCTGCATGAGGATCTGACAGGCCACTACTTAAACCGATGTGGCCCATAAACTCTTTCCTTCTCGCAGAGATTGGTTCATGTGTGAAAGCTCCTGAAGGGTGATGCTCAGGGTGGCACTCTGTGCCAGAAAGCCGTGTGCTGGGGCCGGCCCTAGGGCCACTGCTCCCAGAGGTGGCCAGATGCAGGATCGGCAGCAGCCCTTGTTCAGCCTCTGGCCTCTCGCCTTTCTCTCTCCCACTTGACAGCCACCTGTCTTGGGGGTGTGTGTGTGTGTGCTTGTGTGTGTGTGTGTCTTGTTTTAATGGAAGCAAGAATGGAAACGAAGACATCTATAAAACATTGTGACATGCTTACACTCTCCTCCCTATGGAGATCTTTATCAGATCCTGAATGTGGAGGGAAGTTGTAGAGCCCAGAACTGCAAATGCTGACAAAGGGAAGGAATGTAAAACAGGCTGAGAAACTGAAGGGATGACTCCTGAGCGTATCGGGCAATCGACACACTGAGCAGTAGGAAACCGGCTGCAGAGGGAAAAGAGAAAAGTGTGGGGGCTGTGTGCACTAGTTATCGACAAGGCAGTTTGTGCAAGTGTTAGGAGCAAGGGTTGGGAGAAGGGTGGGTTCCAGAATCGGATTGCCCGAGTTCACATTCAGGCTCCTTTCTTGCCAAGCCTGTCACTGTGGTCACTCACCATTCTCAGAGCCCTGGTTTTCTCATTTATCAAATGTTGTCCATTCGATTGTTACAGTGACTAATGCAACAATCACTATCAAGTTATAAGCACTGGCTCTGGGATCAGTCTGTCTCGGTTCAGATCTTGGCTCCCTCCCATGCCTACCAGCTGTGTGATTTTGGGAAAGTTGCTTACCTCTCTGTGCATCGTTTCTTATCTGTACAATAGGGGTAATAATAACATGGAATGACAGGATAACATAGGGGATGAGTCAGAGCATATCTAGCATCGAAAACATGTTAGATGCTATACTTCTGCCTTCAGTTGTGGGTGCTTCTGCCTTGATTTTGTAAGGTCTCAGACTGGCACCTGACACAGTCAGGACTCAGTTATTGTTATTAAGATGCTTATTTTTCTCTCATAAAAGTAACACATGCTCTTTAGAGATAACTCAAATATATGGGAAAATAGAAAGCAATTCATTACTTTGAGCCACCTACAGTGAACTTTTGCTGAATTTTTCTCGGGGCTTTGCTCTGCATAATTTTGTATTATATATGCATTCGTTTTGTAGGCTGCCTTGTTTACATAATATCATAACAAGCATTTCTCCACATTATTATAAACTCTTTGTAAGCATCATTTTAATGACAGGCCATCAATTACATATATGTTACTATAATTTACTTAAACATTCTTACCTGAATTCATGTTGTTTTTAAGTTTTCAGTATTATATATATATTGAGAAAAACATGTGTGCATAAACCCTTTTTTCTATATCATTTCTTTAGGAGAGAGTCTGAGAAGTACTAATACTAGGGCATATTAGTATATATTTAAGAGTTCTCATACGTTGCTCCATTAATTTCCAAAAGAGTTACACCATGTAAATCTACAATCAAAACGATAAAAACACATCCTTTGAAAAATTGGGTTGTATCATTTTTAAAAATTTGTTTCAATTTATAAGTAAGCAATAGCTCTCATTGTTGCAATAAGTGTCTCTTCTTTAATTCCTCGTGACTCTTGAATATTTTTTGTGGGTGAGTGTTTAAACTTTCTCTCTTTTAGTAACTTGTCTGTGTACACTCTTTGTCCATTTTTCTCTGTGAAACATAAAATGCTGCTGTTGTTTTATATGAGTTCCTTATGTATTAAGTAATATCTTTTTGTCTGTCTGTAAATATTTGTCCTAGCTATATTTTAACTATGATTGTTTTGACAGAAAGAAAGTTTTAAAATTTTTTGTTGGATGATCCTTTATTTTGTGTATGATTTCTTCTATTAAAAACATAAAAGTAAATATGCTGGGGTGAGTGGAGGTGAAGGGGGAGAATCTTCTTGTTTTATGGCTTTACAAATATAAATTTCTCTAATTCTTTAATCCATCTGGAGTTCAAGTTAGGTTAGTCTATGGCATGAATTAAGGCTAGAAATTGATTTTCTCTTCTAATTTGCTAACCAACTGTCCTAATGTCATCTATTGAATAATTCTTCCATTCCCCATTGATCCAAGATGTCTTTCTTACCATAAATTAAGTTTTTATACATTCTAGGGCTATCTGTTCTGTTCTATTGATTTGCCTATCCATTTCTATGCCAATACCACAGTGTTTTAATTATAGTTGAAGGGTGTTTTAAGTCCACTATTTCAAGAGTGAGCCCAGCAGAACCAGAACAAGATGTGAATGTGAGATTATGGGCAATAGGTAGTTACAAGTGTCCAATAGTTTTACTCTCCTTGCCTATCTTTGGGCCTTGAACAGGTCACAGAGTGATGGGTGTTTGTTGAAGGGAGATCCTCAGGGATGCAGATGAGATGTAGAAGCTTCCCAGGGACTAGCTCCCCTGGACAGGGCCCAGATGGCGCCCACTGTCGTTTGCCTCTGACTCTGCTGATTTTCTCTTCCACATGAATCCCCACTCTTCCACCAGGTGATAGCATCTTTCTTCACATCTCAGTAGAATGCTGTTGTTCATCCATAACGGTCATCTGTCGACTAGTTGGCTATAAGAATGCCACACAACTAGTTCTGATCAATGAAAGTCAGTAGTCATAACCTGTTCACTACGGGGAAGAAGTTTGAAGAGCAGCACCTGTTTCACTGGGCTCCAGAGAGAGGCTACTCCGTTAGCCTGGAACAGAGTTGTAGTCAACCCTCAGTCATTTTCTAGAATGAATGGTAAAAAAAAATCCTGTTGTTGTAAGCCAGTCATTTATGACAGCAATATGACCTAGCCTGTCTTGACTGATCACAGGAGTCAAAATACTTGACAAGGGGTATGACATGCACATTGACTAATCAAAATGGATGCCAGCCAGGACACCATGGAGCTGCATCCGGCATGACTGTTCGCCTTGTGTTTCGTTTAAGTCTTATCGTACCCCCTCCTTTTTTTTTTTTTTAAAGATTTTATTTATTTGAAAGAGAGCAAGCACAAGTAGGGGGCACAACAGGCAGAGGGAGAGGGAGAAGCAGGCTCTTCGCTGAGCGGGGAGCCTGATGTAGGGCTCGATCTCAGGGCCCTGGGATCATGACCCAAGCTGAGGACAGACACTTAACAGTTGAGCCACCCAGGCACCCCCTCATCCCCTCTCCGTAGGTGACTTTGCATATCTCAAATCTCATTTACAGGGTATTGATTTCCTAACTTAGATTTTATAGTCTTTAGTGATCCTAGCCCCTCTTCTCTATTACCTATGGTGTGACTTGCTGTGCTGGACAACAGACAATTCTTCACATTTTATTGCTTTGGTTCTGTTTATCTTTTCTCCTCATTGATATCATAAGTCCTGACAGGCATGGTCAATGTTTATGCACCTTCTGTCCCTTTAAAGATTATCGCTGTGTACTGGACCTCCCTTCCTTTGTCCCACAAATATGTACTAAAAGCATTTTGTGTTTCCAAAGTCTATGTGTGAGCCGCTCCTATTATACTTTCTTAATTGATCATAACACTTATTGCTCCTAATTGAACAGACCTGCACAGATGATGTGAATCTAGGAACTTTAGAGGAGAGAAAAGGGTATTAGCACCGTCTCCAACAAGAGGGAGCCCAGTAAGCCTAGCGATCGAACGGCTTGGTTTCTGGGGAGTCCAACTGACCTGGATTCCTAGTTACTACTTAGGAGGTGTGTGATTAGGGCAGGTTCCTTTATTTCTCTCAACTTCAGATGCAAAACATCTGTAGAATGGGGTTCTTTGTGAAGATTGGATGAGAAAATACATGTAAAGTATTTAAGCACAGAATCTGGTCCTTAAGGAAGTTCATTTTATTTTATGTTATGATTAGCATAGCCCAGATGTCTTTGGGGGCCCTCCCTTTCCTTGATTGGTTGGTTAAATCTGGCAATAAACTCCATGCGTTACTCCCCAAGGCTCTGGAGTTCATGGTCTGTCTTCCTCACCTCGGAATAACCACTTAACCTCTCTCTCAGTTTCCTCACCCCTAAAATAGGAAAACAGTAGCGCCTACTGCACTGGGTTGTTGTGAGGACTGACAATTAATACATCTGAAACCTCTAGAACTGTACCTGACATATAATAAGCAACCAGTACACATTCTCTGTTGTTATTGTCCATGTTCACATGTTTTAAGGATGGCAATTTTTATTAAAGGTTTGATCTCCCCTCCACCTTGACGGCTCAATTCCACTGCATTCTTCTGCCTTCCAATGCCTGTGTTCCCTCAATACCCCCTGAAGGTCCGTGAGACACAAGGTCCAATTCAGCTGTTCCCACTATCTCTCTTCTGACAACTAATCCTGTTAGGTCATTCCCCCGAATCTGGGGAAATAAAAGGTCCCCATTTTCTTATGTTACCATTTAAGATGCTGCTAAGAAAGGACAGAGGGCAAGGGAAGGCTTACCGTTTGGGTCCAAAGGCAGAATAAGTAGGATATGTAATTGATACAATTTTTTGCCAGCAAATACTGCCCGTGTAGTAAATCTGTTTGTTGCCATCAACATTCCAGTGGTTATTCCATCACAAGATCCTGGGAATAATTGCGAAGATCCGTTTTGTACTTCAAGAGGCCTGGGGTCAAATCCTGGCTACTTGGCCTTTTATGATCTTGAATATGTCAATACATTGTTTTGTGTCCTCATTTTAGAAATGGGTATAACAACACCTACCTTGCAGAGCTGTCGAAAGAATGAAAAAGAGTAACTTACATAATGTTGGGCCAGTCCTGTGTAGCCAACAGCGGCAGAGGTCTGGAATCCAGCTGGAGTCACATTGTTAATTGCAAGTTTGGCAATTGCCTTGGAGCAGAAATGTCACCCTCTCTCCAGGCTTCTTCCCCAGCCAGAGGTCTGTGTCCGCCAGGAGGGGAAAGCTTTTTCCTATTTGCCCAAAGTGTCCTATGGAGTTGGGGCTGTGGTAGAAGGGACTCCGGTTGTAAAATGCGGAAGAGTGCCAGGCTTAGAGACGGTGGTCCATAAATTAAATTATAGCCATTATCATCCTTCACACATTTGCATGCCAAAACTCTGAACCTACTGTCTTTAGAGTTTCCAGCATTGTGGGGAAAGGTATGTAGTTGGTTTCTTTTCCATTTCTCAGTGACTCATAATGTCTCTTCCCGGAAGGACAAGACATTTTAATTTTAAGCCTTCTGTCGTTACATACATGCTTATGCAGCCCACTGATCATGAAGCTTCATGTTCTGCACCAGGAAGGAGGCTGCTTTGGCAAAATGCCTTTTGCTGCTGTCCTGAAAGCTGCAGAGGCCAGATTCTGGCCCAGCGCGAGGGAAAGGGGAGCAGCTGATTCCTAAGGCAGGTGTGGCCTAGACACCCCTCCCCTGATGTAGTGGCATATGGTGCAGAACCGGTGTTGGCAGGAGACCGGAAAGAAACCCAATCCTGAGAATGTAAGAAAGAGCGGTGAATTACAGGGATGGAACCCGCTTTCTGCTGTTGATTTCCAGGGCTGGCGATGGTTGTGCTCCAGGAGGGAGCCTGGCCTGTGAAAGGGGCCCTGCCTGACAGAAAAGGGTCTCTTGCTGGAATTAGGATTAAAAAAAAGGAAGAAGCCACAGTTTTTCTCTAGTGATTTTATTTTTGCATTAATTTTAGATTTATAGAAGAATTCTGGCAATGGTATAGTTTCCATACATCTCTCACTCAGCTTTCCCTAATGTTAACATCTTGCACTGCCATAGCCCATTTATCAAAACTGGGATATTAATATTAGCATCATGCTATTAATGAAAATACAGTCCTCATTCAAATTGTATCAGTTTTTCTACTTTTTTTCTATTCCAGAGTCTAATCGAGGGTACCACATTGCATTTTGTTGTATCTCCTTAGTCTCATTCAATCTGTGGCAGATTCTGTGTTTGTCTTTCATGACCTTGACACTTTTGAAGAGTATGGGTCAAATATTTTGTAGATCGGCATCCTGACTTGGGTTTGTCTAATATTTTCGGATGACTAGACCGGGGCTGTGCATTTCGGGCAGGAATAGCAGAAAGGTGAAGCATCCTTCACATCCATTCAAATCACGGGACAAATGATGCTGACCTGTCTTCTCACTGGTGATGTTAACCTTGAATATTTGGTTAAAGTAGTATCTGCCATCTTTCTTCATGGTGAACCTACAATTTCTCCCTTTTGTTCTCCATTTATTAGAAGTAGATCACTAAATCCAGCCACACGCAAGGGAGGGAAGTTCAGCTCCACCTTTGGGAGGAAGAATATCAAAGAATATGTGGACACACGTTAAAACCCCCACAGTAATTGGTAACTGCTATTCTTGGAGACTATGCAAATGTTCTCTTCATGGGAGCTTCCCCCTTTAAAGTTTGCATTCACCCATGGATTTTGCTGGTAGTAATGTGTCATTGTGGTGTTCTAAAGGTGATTCTCTTTTTCCTCTTAGGAACCCTCATTGTAATCATAGTAACCTAAAAAAGTCACACATCTAGCCATGAGCCAGAGGAATTATGGAGAAGGCTGCTTTGTGTGAGAACAGGTCATTTTGCTAAGATCATAGGAGAGAACTTTAGAAGAGGCTGATTATAGACATTATAATCCCCCAGCCCTTACAAAGATCTCCTACATGGTGTGACTTCAGGATCATGGGATGGGTAGAATTAATATTAGGAGCAGTGTTCTTTGGCCCTACCTTCTTCGTTCCTGCAGTAGACCCCTGACTTCTAGGGGTCTCTGGAATGACACATTCCCTTCAGACCTCAGCGTGGAGCCTGAGCTAAGTCTCAGTGGGTCTCTGACCTGGAGCAAATAGGCTCTGGTCCCAAACAAGCCAAGGGTCTAGTGTTGGAGAGATTATCCACTTTTGCCGCCATGATTTCTTTTCTTCTGGCAGCCCTGTGGTACCTAGGGGCACTTGGAAGAGCAAATTCAGGTTTGTGGCTATTTGGGGATGTTAGCACTGTTAGATAGAAGGCTGAGCTAAGGTCCCAGCAGTAGTGCTAGAAGGAAGATAGGGATTTATTCAGGCATTTAGTCGATCAGACAGCAAATATTTATGGAATGCCTATTGTATTCCACAGACTATTGTTGGTGTCAAGAATAAAGGGTGAACACAAAGGTCCCTGTGCTCAGAGAGTTTACATTCTATGGGCTCCTGGGGGGGGGGTAGCATCAGGATTGTCTCTGGAAAGTCAGAGAAGAGGAGCTGTTAAAGGGGCTCCAGGTTTTTGAACTATGGAAACCATGAGAGATGTGGAGGCTGAAGAGGATGGTTTCATTCTGGACATTTAGAGTTTGGGGTGTTTGTGAGCCATCAGGGCTGAGAACCTCACTTAGATTTGCCTAGTTAAACATGAAAAGATCCATTTGTCAGAAGCTTGGGGACACTGTGGGAATGGATGAGAGTCCCTGCAAGAGTGGGACTCATGGTGGGCTCAGCCAAGGGCAGGTGCACATGAGGAACACACGAGGAGCTTCTCTGAGCTCCATGCAACAATGTTCTTGACCCAGGTAGTTAGAGATTTTAAGTATGTCATAGAGGAAGCCTCCCTAAACCAGGGATGGCCTCTTAGGGGGAGTGTGATGTGTGATAAGGCAACAAAAAGGGTTGGGATCACTGGTACCACCTGGGAAGAGGCCTGGGTCAAACTGAAAGCTCCTTCAGCTTCATGAGCTACAGAAGTGTATGCTTTCTAGCATCTGGCAAGAGCCAGTAAATCAAGGCCTTAGTGTCAGCCCTTCACTAACTGCTGTCACCTCACACAAAACTCCTCTGAGTTTTAATTTCTCCATCACTGTAATCCGAGGTTCAGCCAAACCAGAGGTTCTCACACTGTGGTTTAGGGAGCACCCCACCCCCTAGCACCAGCCTCTCCTGAGAGCATGTGAGAAATGCAAGTCCTCGGGCCCCATCCCTGATCTACTGAAGCAGCAACTCCACAGGCAGGGCCATCCGACTGTTGTTATACACTTTCAGGTGATTCTGATGATCCGCAAAGTTTGAGAACCACTGGATTAGATGAATTTGAAACTCCCTTCTAGCTTAAAATCTACTATATTCTCGTTCATGGGCTTTTGTCAAGTAAAGCCTATGCTTCTTTGTCCTCTCTCAATTGTTAAATGATATTAACATTTAATCATTGTTAATGATGAATCATTGTTAAATGGTTTAAAAATGATTTCTGCTTGGGGCGGGGAGTGTGTGTGTGTGTGTGTGTGTGTGTGTGTGTGTGTGCATACGCATTGTGTACCTGTGTGTATATATATGTTTGCGCATGTGTGTGCATGAACGCACATGTGCGCATGTGCCTGTGTAGTACCAGGAGGCTCGTGAGTGGAGACTTAGGGCTGGCCCATCTTGCTTGCTTTCTTGGACACCAGAGTATACAGTGAGCTGTGTCAGGGAAAGCAAAAGATCACAGTGGGCTCCTGCATACAGTGGCGCTCAAAAGCTGTGTTTTGCCTTAACCATCTCTAACACAGCTAGAGCTAGGGGTAGAGTCGGGCCTAGAACTACACCCTGGGATAGTTGCCAGCTGTGTGGTGCTAGTGAGGTGTTTTGGGAGCAGTGTTGCTGGGGTCCCAAGCGGAGGGCCAAGAAAGAAATCTTGAGACCTCTTTGGTGCAAAAAAGGTGGTTTTATTAAAGCAAGGGGACAGGCCCTATGGGCAGAAAGAGCTGTAGCCTCTGGACTGAGGACCAACTGATTATACACTTTGGGGTCGGGGGAAGGAAAGACAAAGGGAAGTTCCAGAAGGATTCTCAGATGCTGAAGAAGACTCACAGGATCCTGGAGGCCTGGCTATTGTCAAGCTAAGGGAAAAACTTTTCCCTCTAGCAAGGATTAACATCAAGACAGCTGGGAGCTTCCTGGAGGGAGGTCACCCTCTGCCTGCCTCAAGTAATTGTCAATGGGCTGCAGGTTATAAGGACATTTCATTTTATCTACATTTCCTTCTGCCTTTGTTTCCCACATCATACCCCCCTGAATAATTTTGACCCTTAAATCTTAAATGTTGTTGAGTGTGGAAGGTCTTATCTTGGGTAACTTCTTCCTGCTGAAGAGGGGTGTAGAGATGTCCTTACCTATGGGTCAACATTGGTCAGTTGGGGAATTTGTGTATATGAGTTACCAAAGGCAGAGGCAGCCAATCCAAGGTAGACAACATATATGAACCTCCTTGAGTAGAAAGGATCATCTGTCAACTGGGGGTTATGACAGTGAAGGAGTTTTCACACCAGGCAGGGAGTCACCGGAAAAGACAACAAAATAAGGTTAGTATTATAATGAGAAAGAGGAGCCTAAGAGAAACAGCCTTTGAGAGTTGATAAAAATTTTCCTCTAGTCCAGGAGTTTAACCAATCACTAAAGGAAAGAGAGAGACTGTTTGAAACACCAATTTGCGTATTTGTACCTTTTAGCCATCCTGTTACATTTTTGTGATATTTTGTGATATCTGGAATATATGCACCACGTTCTGGTTTTTTTTTTTTTTTTCCTTCTCTCTCTCTTTTTTAAAAAGACTTTATTTATTTATTTGTCAGGAAGAAAAGAGAAAACACAAGCAGGGCGAGCAGCAGACAGAGGGAGAAGGAGAAGCAGGCTCCTTACTGAGTAAGGAGCCTGATGTGGGGTTCGATCCCAGTACCCTGGGATCATGACCTGAGCCCAAGGCAGCCGCTTAACCGACTGAGCCACCCAGGCACCCCTGCATTCTGTCTTTATGCTAGCACTGCTTTCGTCTTCTGCAGCAGTTGAAGTATCTACTGCCATCATATCTTCGTTTGTTTAGCAAGCAATCAAGTAATTCGTAAGAGGCACCTTTTATAGAAACAAAAATACAGGTTAACTGTTGGAGTAAATTACAAACCAGTGTCTTGAGTCTCAAGTACTTAAGATCCAGTATCTACAAAGATGTGTTTTTGAAACATTTTCTCTCTGTAATAACCTTCATTTTCATCTAATGATAGCCAAATCAAGACCAATTTGTTTATAAAACAAGTCCAATTTTAACAAACTTGGCCTCATGACTTACATAAGCTCAGGAAGAATAGTGAGTGATCATATAGATTTTTTACAACCAGCTTTGCTGGAACTTTTTCAAGGAATCTAGATTGAACTTGGAGTAGCTTCTCTAGGTCAGCAGGCAAGCCAAGTGCTTGCCATCCGACATGCCTGCAATACCTGTAGATTTGGGTGAATTCCTTTTCACGAGGTCCCCACAGTATCCTGAGGTTCCTCCACCTCCCAGGGAGTGACAGTCTTCAGTCAGCTGGCGAGGCTGCTGCGGACTCTGTAAGCCGCTATCAGGCCAACGTTTTCAAGGGGCTCTATTGGCTCCATGCTTCGTAGTCAGCCTTAGTTCCTTAAAGCTGTTTGGTCATATCTGAGTCTATGCGTGTCTCTCAATAGGACAGTTAAAGCCTTGTAAAATAACCAATGTTTCAAAACCAGTGGTGTCCTGTTACAAGGAGAACAGAATTTTTATTGAACTTATGCAAATGACTGCTATGATTGCCAAGGAAGGAAGAATACTGCGGGAGATCTTTTGAATTTCAGAAGGTTCAGGTAGAGAGAAAAGTTAAAGGCTTCATTTTGTTCACAGAGAAATACTTTGTCATTATTTTGTATATCATTGATGTCTTAAGAGAAGGCTTCCTTAATCTGGAAGAGCAAACATTAAAGAACTAACAACGTTTCAAACAAGAGTCACAAAAACTATAATCATCCTCACTTCAGTTACTTCTGGCAATTCTTACCCATTTTAGTTTTAGGATTTTAATGATATTAAAAACCTGTATTTGTCAAAAGCCCTTTTTATAAATCTCCTGAAACACATGATACAGATGAAACACATTTTACAAGAGAATATGAACAATAGCTATAAATGACAAAAAGACTATAAAATATGGACATGGTTAAAGATCTGATGCAAGATTGCAATATAGTTGGTAAGGAAATCTGGTTATTTCTGTGACACGTAACACTTCAGTAATCAGCATATTAAGTGATGGCCTTATTCCAGAACATATTTAAACTTAGGAATTGCCTGTCATCTCTAGAATAATTATAGCATTTACCCAAGCAATACAACCTAAGCTGTATTATTTAACAGTGCTTCCAGAATACCTCAACATACCAAATAAAAAGGCCTAATGAGTCAAAAAGACTTCACTTACATTTTAAATCGGAAGAAGTTTGTTAAAAAAACCTCAGAAGGGGGCACCTGGGTGGCTCAGCCAATAAGTGTCTGCCTTTGGCTCAGGTCATGATCCCAGGATCCTGGGATCCAACCCTGTATCTGGCTCCCTGTTAGGCAGGAAGCCTGCTTCTCCCTCTCCCATTCCCCCTGCTTGTGTCCCCTCTCTCACTGTCGCTCTCTCTCTGTCAAATAAATAAAGAAAGAAAGAAATTCTTTAAAAAAAAAACACACGAAACCTCAGAAGGTTGTTATAAAGCACATGCATGAATAGGATTATAGATCAATACAAAACTTAATTATTATTTATTTAATCCAGGTGAAAATAAGAGAGTCCAGAGCCAAATATGTAGGGTTATACAGTTGTTAGCAAAATTTAGCTCCTTTAATACTGAGAAGAAGTTGTAACTAAGTAATCAAAGACCAGATAAAGACAAAACCTAGAAACTGGTTTTCCTGGGCAGACAAAAGAGAAAAAAAAACTGTTTACATTTTCTTATCAAGTGCAAACCACAATTCAAGAAAACTTTGTCCTTTTAACAGAGAGAAAAGCAGAATTTCAATTGTGCCACTGTACTTTTAAAACCCATTCATTTTAACTTCAGTCCTGACCACATATAAAATTCCTTTCCAACAATTTCCCTTCATAAACCTTTTACAACAACTTTTTCATTTCAGAGTTGCTTCCCTTATTCCCGTCAGTCTTAATTACATTTAGTGAACTTTTATTTTTTTATTTTATTTTTTTAAGATTTTATTTATTTATTTGACAGAGTTTACAAGTAGGCAGAGAGAGAGGAGAAAGCAGGCTCCCCGCTGAGCAGAGAGCCCGATGCGGGGCTCGATCCAAGGACCCTGAGATCACGACCTGAGCCAAAGGCAGAGGCTTTAACCCACTGAGCCACCCAGGTGCCCCACTTAGTAAAACCTTAGTCTCCAGTGAAAACTAAGTAGTTACCAAATGTGAACTGTTACACCATAATTCTTTAGATGGCAAATTTATGAATCTAGTAAGCACAAAGCAGGTTTACCAACACACTCAAATATCCTTAGTTTCTTTGCAGTAAGTCAAAAGTGCAAACCTACATTCAGCAGTCAATGCTTTAGTATTTTATCTCATTTGGAAAAGGCCTAGATGTCCAATGAAGTCAATCCTATTTATTATCTGAGCAAAACTTTAAAGTTTCAGGTTATCAAATACATTGAAAGCTATCTTAACAATTACCCATGAAAACTTGAGACAGACAAAATTAACCATCATTTTAAGTCATCTTTTTTTGCTTTTGTTTTTATTTTAGGGAGAGAGTTCTGGGGGTGGGGGTGGAGGGAGAGAGAATCTCAAGCAGACTCCTCGCTGAGCATGGAGCCTCACGCGGGACTCGATTCCATGACCCTGAGACTATGACCCGAGCCGAAACCAAGAGTCAGACACTCAGCCGACCGAGCCACCCAGGTGCCCCCGGTTTTAAGTCATCTTTTTGCTAACAGATTCCAACAGAGATAACATGAGCTTATTTGACCTTTAGTAAATGTTTGTAGAATAAGACGCTTTGATTAGTTTAAATACTGAATTATGTTCTACCTGGGTCCACTTAAAAGTAAATCAGTTAGTTCTGCATTGTCAGTTTTTACCTGGGACACTGGTGGGGAAATCTGGAGTGGGCGGCGTTAAGTCCTGGGGGTGCCCTTCGCTCCTCAATAGCAAGGGGAGGGGTAGGAGCCAAGAGCGCTGGAAGCACCAGGGATGGTCCAGAAGCCAGTTATGCAGGCCACACATGAGGTGGTACAGAAACAGGAGGAGGGGGAGGGGAAGGCAGAAGAGACAAGGTGCTGCCAAAGGCAGAGAAAAAAGTTCCTGGTTTTAAAACTTAGATGAACAGGGCACCTGGGTGGCTCAGTGGGTTAAAGCCTCTGCCTTCGGCTCAGGTCATGATCTCAGGGTCCTGGGATCGAGCCCCGCATCGGGCTCCCTGCTCGGCAGGGAGCCTGCTTCCTCCTCTCTCTCTGCCTGCCTCTCTGCCTACTTGTGGTCTGATCTCTCTCTGTGTGTCAAATAAATAAATAAAATCTTTAAATAAATAAATAAATAAATAAAACTTAGATGAACAGATGCCCCCTTTTTTCCCCTTAAATCTTGCAATCGGATTGCTTCCAGTGTGTTAAAAGGCATCCTAAGGGAGGGTCCCTGGGGGCTGAAGAGAAAAGGTCCATTATCAAGAAAACCTATGCTCCCAATCCCTTCCCCCCCACTCCCCTCGCCCGTCTCCTCGTGGTATCCCAGGTGCAGGATTATCAGAGGTGCCTGGGGTCACTCTGACCCCAGGCACCCCTGGAATAAAATCTCTATGATCATTGCTTGCCATAAAGGCCCTGTCGGAGCCTACCCCCCGCCCCCACCACCTTTACCCAGTCACATTCTAGACTACAGTGAAGGCCTGAGTTTGCCTTGCTGCGAAGGCCACTTCGCGCCTTGGCTTGCCTTGCACTGAAGGCCCTAATGTGAAAGCCATGAAGAATCCACCATTTTTAACCCATGGGAAACACGGGTAAAGTTTTACAAGAGGAAATTACTCAAATTTGTAACTTTAGGTAGTAGAGGACATTGACAGAAACAATAAAGATAGAAATCCATCATGGCCTAAGTGACATGCCAATACATGTAGTATTTACAGCCAGCTTCTCTGGGAAATGGTCCCCAGTTGGGTTTTAGTTCCATCGGGTGCTGGCTTCTGCCGGCTCCCAGTGGAGGTACTGCGGCCAGACGTGGCTAGACCAGAGATGTGGAGGGGATCACATTAGACCAACGAGGAGGAAACCTCACATGGGAGTCTTAAGATGGGCAGCCGGTGACTTAGGTAGCAGTCCTGTGCCCAGACGGACAACATTGTCTAAGGACAGGAATAAAGAGAGGGCATCAGGTTTCTTGGTCTTATTACCGTTCCACCCAGGGTGCTAACTTCCAGCCAAAAGGCAGGCTTTCTCCTCCCCAGAGAGTAGTTTCGGGCTAAAGGATTGCAGCCTGAGCAATCGACATGAAAGTGTCCAATAAGACCACACTCCTTGCAAACCCCGGGGACCGAGAGGAAAGGAGAGAGGAGAGGAAGTACTCGCCAAGTCTGCACTGCGGCTGAGTTCAGATGTAAAGACTCAAAGCCCCGAAAGGCCGTCAAATGATGCGTTTTGGGAGCAGTGTTGTTGGGTCCCGAGCCAACGGCCAAGAAAGAAATCTGGAGACCTCTTTGGTGCAAAAAAGGTGGTTTTATTTAAAGCAAGGGGACAGGCCCTATGGGCAGAAAGAGCTGTAGCCTCTGGACTGAGGACCAACTGGTTATACACTTTGGGGTCGGGGGAAGGAAAGATAGAGGGAAGTTCCAGAAGGAATCTCAGATGCTGAAGAAGACTCACAGGATCCTGGAGGTCTGGCTATTGTCAAGCTAAGGTAGTTTTTCCCTCTAGCAAGGATTAACATCAAGACAGCTGGGAGCTTCCTGGAGGGAGGTCACCCTCTGCCTGCCTCAAGTAATTGTCAATGGGCTGCAGGTTATAAGGACATTTCATTTTATCTACATTTCCTTCTGCCTTTGTTTCCCACAACACTGACATTCCCTCCGGCATCTCTCTGCATTTGGGGCGTCTGTGTTCCTTTGGGTTTGAGGACTGATTCGTAACTGGAGCTGCTGCTCGAGGCTCTCAGCCCAGATCTCCCTGCCAGAAGTCACCAGTGGATCAGTCCCTCCCTCAAAAGAGTTCCTGTGTACACGCGCAGCCCTCAGCCAACAACCCGTTCTGACCACCACCCATCCTAGCAGACCGCAGTCCAGTGGCCCTGCCTCTCACCTGAGGTGCACCCACCAGCGGCGGGGTCCCTTCTCAGAAGGAAAGGTGGCCACTGAGGACCAGGAAACAGGAGTCTGGGTGTGGAATCCACATGGCAGGGCCCTGGCTCTCACAGGCACGTGGCCTGGGACCCCACATTCCAGCCAAGGAGTGGTATGGCCCAGGGAAAACTTGTAGTGGGGCTTCTAAAAGAAGAGCCCCGTTTGTGTGAGTCTAAGAGGGCAGCCATGAACGGCTCCGAGGGCTCCTCTTCCTTCCCACCTTCTGTATCCTGCAGATACTCCCCAAAGTGACACTTAGGGACAGATAGAATGTCAAAGTACGAGAGACTGTAGAAAGCACCTGATGGAGCCCACTGGTTAACACGTGGGAAAACCAAGGTGCTCTGGAATGGCGAGCCGCATTCTAGAATGGTGGATTACTCTCTGGAATTATACTCGGGAGGGACAAATTAATTACACCCTGAGATTACACCCTGGGAGGGTGGGTTCCATTTTGGAATTATGCTGCGTGGAATGGTGCAGTGTGTTCTGGAATTATGCGCTGCCATGGTGAACTTCAAAGGGAAGCAGGACTGTGATGTGAACAGACCCACCCCCCAGAGAGAAGCTGGCAGGGCTTTGGAAGACACCTCATGCCGCTCCTCAGTGTCTGAGAATGTCTTGAATCCCTGGGTAACTAGAACAAACACTGTTCTGTCTTAAACCCACATTTTCACTGCTGCCTTGAAGGCATTACCTTGGAAGAGGCTCAAGTGGCAGATTTCGGTTACATATTCATAGCACTGCTTTAGTAATAATAGTTGGAGCAAGCTTCAAAACGATGGAAATAAGGTCTTTTTTTTTTTCCTGTTCAGAATTTCCTGATTATTTTTAGTTAGTCTGGGTGCTCTCCATTGCCTCGGTGAATATAACTTGGTTCGTTCCATGAAAATCAAATAACTAAAAAGCTAGCAATGTATTTCTGTCACAGATGATATTTTTGTTTGCGTTTTGAAGTGTTTTTATGAATTGGATTACAAAACTAACCGAATCAGAGATAAATTTTGCTCAGGAAGTTGAAGTCTTTTATGAAATAAAATTACCATGAGAAATTGACCTAATTATTCAGAAGTTTCTAATGCAAAAACCTAATAGAATTTTGAAAGCCTTCCAAAGAAGAAAGCCCAAGAATACAGCTCCCTTATGGCAAAACAACACTTTTTATTTATTTATCCCTTAGGACGTATAGCTTTTAGCTCATGAGAACACAGCTTCAGGATCTCTGTATAAATGCATTATAATAGTTTTCAAGGCTACAGTTCTTCAAAACTAGTTTTCTGTTACGTAGTACATTTTTCCCCATTCTAACCATTGTTGGTTAAATACGAGTGTGATTTTCATATGTAACTGCTTAAATCTTTCATCCACATGTAAGTGGCCTACTATTTTGATGTTTTTTCATGTTGAGGAAGTGCTGGTATGTTTTCATATCATAATAGATAAAATCCCAGAAGACCTCCGTGTTGTAACCATTATCTAAACTTTCTGCTTCATGAGGAGTATTTGAAGAGTGTAGCTTGGGCTTGACTTGCCCTGTTCAAAGACTGGATTTTCTCTTGATATAAGGAAAGTCTCTTTAGTTTCACTCACTTAGTTGGAAGCGATTTAGAGAGATGCTTTGATTGGCACTCATCCCAGTGAGGACCACACGCCACCATCTCCTTATCTGCGGTTTCTCTGGTTCTTCCAGATCCACTACCCCGCTGTGTCTGGAATCTCTTTCCAGCACGAAAAAGTGGCCCTGCTGGGTGGTTTTCTCTGGCTCTTAACTTCCCCCTCCATAGAGGCCTGGATCACCTACAATCTCCAACAATGTGCTCGCTCTGCAGACACAGCTTCGGGCAGCCCCCGGCTGGAGACCAGCCCTGCCCTTAAGGATACTTCAAACAAACAGGCAAAGAGGAAAAAAAGCTGTGCTCACAATGCATGCTTGCCTCTGGCACTTCCTTCCAGCCGAGAGCCATTCATACATGCCTCCCACACACAAGGTTTAGAGCCCCCAGTCCGATGAGCATAACACCCTTCATGTTGCATTCCTCTGCTTTGCAGGAAAAAAAGTTTCGCTTACTCATGTATAGTCTTCAGTGGAGAATAAATGCTGTTTATGCTGGGAGAAGGAAACTGCACCCCTTAGGATCTGGAACAGCTAGAAGAACCACCAGGGGAGTCTTGACCAAATGGCAAATAGTGTCCACCACATGCACAACTCTGAACAGTTAGTAGCACTGTTTTAGAAACTGGGTTGAGGAAGATTCCAAGGCCTCCATGAATAGGAGAGAATTGATACCCTGTGATCCACTGGGTGCTGAAGGTGACTTCCAGGTTTTTAGAAGTCATGGTGGATGGTGATGCTGTCTATCAGGACAGGGATTACTGATGCGGCCCAGGTTAAAGGGAAAAATAAGGAGCTCAGTTTTGATGTGTTTAATTTGAGAGGCTCCCATGACACCTGGATCCACTTGGCCATTGGGTACATAGACCTGCCCCTCTGAAAGAGAGCGCCCCACTGGAGAACTAGATCGGCAGCCACCAGCGTCTATGCAGTAGTGACTGGCTGGAACAGGGGCACCCAGGAGGAGAGTGTAGTGGAAGCTGAGAAGAGGTTGGACAGAATCACCAAGAACACTTCTACCTCCCTACTCACTATTTCTGCCTCCTGTCCCATTGGTAAGATTTTATATCAACACACTCTAGACTTCAGTTTCTTTCTCTGTAAAGTGGGAATGATTTCTCCTTCCTTTATCCCATATTGTCATGAGGATCAGTTGATTTCTGGTGAAACATGGCGGTTTGAACAAACATACTACTGGTCCTTCCAAAATGCCACTGAAATGCTTGTAAATTGGGGCAAAGGGCACGAGCCAGCAGGACAAAAGGAAAGAGGCAGAAGATGGCAGTGATGACATTTGGGAAACTGAAATGCACATAGGCAAGTGGCAATGGGTTTAGAAATCAAAGAACGAGGTGTGCCTGGGTGACTTAGTCGGTTAAGCGTCCAACTCAGGTCATGATCTCAGGGTCATGAGATCAAGCCCCACTTCAGCTTCTGTGCTTAGTGTGGAGCCTGCTTGAGATTCTCGCTCTCTCCCTCTGGCCCTTCCCCTGGCTTGTGCTCTCATGCTCGCTCTCTCTCTCTCTCTCTCTCTTTCTCTCAAAAACAGAAAGAATGACGATTGCCAGGCCAGCAGCAAGGGGAAGATGATCCCCTACTGTTTGAGGGGAGCCTTAAAGTTTACAGGGATTTTCTCCTTCATCTCTGTCTCTTTCTTTTTCCTCAGATATCTCTTTCATTTTAACAAAGTAACTGTTCAAGGGGGAAACTTGGTGCCTTGTACGGATAAACCACAATGTATCCATTCTCTTACTGGTGGACCGTTAGGTTGTTTCCGGTAAAAACAAAGAAATGTGCAGATAAAATAAAGGTGTGTAAACCTCCATGGAGGTAAGACACAGGAACACCTAAGGGTTGTTACCTCTGGAAGAGAAGAAGGAAGAAGAAAGGAATGGAGGACGGAGATATAGCTGTGTTTTATGCCCCCCCAACGTTATTTATTTATTTTGGGCTTTACTGAGATACAAGTGACCTATAAGACCGCACAGGTTTAAGGTGTACAATGTGATAATTTGATATACACAGTGATATACATGTTGAGAAATGATCAAGACAATAAGGGGAGCTGACACATTTGTCATCTCGGGAAGAACTTGTAAGATTTACTCTCTCAGCAAATTTCTTTTCTTTTTTTTTTTTTTAAAGATTTTATTTATTTATTTCACAGCGGGAGAGAGATCACAAGGAGGCAGAGAGGCAGGCAGAGAGAGAGGGGGAAGCAGGCTCCCTGCTGAGCAGAGAGCCCGATGCGGGCCTCGATCCCAGGACCCTGAGATCATGACCTGGGCCGAAAGCAGAGGCATTAACCCACTGAGCCACCCAGGCGCCCTCTCAGCAACTTTCAAGTATGAACTATAGCACCGCGCTGTCCGTTAGATCTCTAGAATGGATTCTTCTTAAAACTGGAAGTTTGTATCCTTTGGCTGCCTGTACCCATCCTCCTCCCCACGCTACCCCCACCCACTGTGGCAACCCCTAATACTCTGTTTCTATGAGTTTGACTTTTTTTAGATTCCACATATAAATGAAATAATACAGTATTTGCTTTTCTCTGACTTATTTCACTTTGTTTAGTGCCCTTCAGGTTTATCCATGTTGTCACGAGTGGCAAGATTTCCTTCTTTTCGATAACTGAATAATACTCCATTGTTCAGTGGTGTGTGCGTGTGCGCGCACGTGTGGGTATGTATGTATCATAATATCTTTATCCATTCATCCGTCAACAGACGTTAGCTGTTTCCATGTCTTGGCTTTTGTAAATAATGCTGAAATGAACACGGGTGCAGGGATCTCTTTGACATCTTGTTTTCGTTTCCTTCAGACACCCAGTCATGGTAGTTCGAGGGACCTCTGTGTAGTTTTCCAGAGTGGTTCTGCCAAGTTATGTTCCCACCAACAGTGCACAAGAAAAGTCCCTTTCTCCCCCATTCTCACCAACACTTGTTATCGCTTGTCTTTTTCATAATAGCCACTCTCACAGGTGTGAGCTTGTACATCATTGTGGCTTTGACCTGCATTTCGCTGTCATTTAGTGACGTAGACCAATGTTTCATGTATCTGTTGGCTACTGATTTGTATGTCTTAGGAAAAATGTCTTTCTTTAGAAAATTTCAGGTTCTTTGCCCATTTTTTAATTGTATTATTTGTTCGTTTGCTATTGAATTGTATAAGTTCCTTATATATTTTAGATATTATCCCCTTATCAAATATACAGTGTGCAAGTATTTCTTCTATGAACTAAAACATTAGTTATTTTGAGGAAGGCCACAGAATCTTTCCATCAGTATGCAAGGACATGTAAGTGAGTGTTTGTAAAGGTGCCATGTTCAAAGCACTGGGCTTCTCCTCCAGCTCTATTTAGAATCTTCATGAAGACGGGAAGCCCAGAACTCTGGTTATGAGATGAGCCTGTCCCTCTTCTCTTAGGCATTGTGAGAACTGGCTCTGGCCATCCTCTGGTCTATGTCCTGTGGCCTCGTGGCGGTGCCCCTTCAGCTTCCACTGCTGTGAGACCTAAATTAGAATCAGAGCTGCCCTAGAGAATCTAGGGCCTAGAGAGCAAAAATGTTGGGAAATCCTATTCTAGAATATAGCCAGCCACCAAGGTAGGGAGGAGCAAGAGAGTGCCTGTTCTGTGTTCTTTATAATACCAAGTCACCCTAATAGCACTTCTGTCGCTATCAGTTGACAATGTTGTGGGCATTGTTCATGGTAGCAATAGCCTCCTTCCCGGGTGCTTTTGTTTTACTGTGATGATTGACTTATGATACGGGAATGATATTCTCGGCAGATACATTACCTTTGCTTGTTACGAGCTAATAGATCTGCTTCATTAATTGGAAACTATTTTTAGCCTTACCATTAAATGGAGAGACAGAATGCATCCATGAGACAACAAAGCCTGCCTTAACCCAACTGATACAAGCTTCATGAAGCAGTGCTTTGTGGCTTTCTTTTAGATCCAAATGAGACTGATCATACCCGTATTCCTACAATGTTTGGTCTTCGACTATAAAAATACTTTTCAGGGTAACTTTTTGAAATTATAAGAAACAATATACTAACATTCTGTAAAGCTTTACCAAATAAAACAGAAGGGAAAAAAGAATCATCCTTCATCTCAGCCACCCTGATATAACAATTGCCTTTTACCCTTGCCTTCAAGTTATTTTTCAAATGAATATTTCCTATATATCTAGTAATAGCATCATGGCAATTGGGTATACTTTTTATTTAACACTACATCATAATTGTTGCTGCAGAGTGATCCTAGCCTCACTTTTAAAATAAACTTTCAATTCTGAAATAAATTTAGATATATCATTAGTTGTAAAGATAATAGAATTCCTGTCCACGTTTCACCCAGTTTCTCCTCATGCCAGCATTGTCCATAACCATGGCACGTCGGTCAAGTCTAAAAAATTAAGTAGTGAGGGCGCCTGAGTGGCTCAGTGGGTTAAAACCTCTGCTTTCGGCTCAGGTCATGATCTCAGGGTCCTGGGATTGAGGCCAGCATCGGGCTCCCTGCTTGGCGGGGAGCCTGCTTCCTCCTCTCTCTCTGCCTGCCTCTCTGCCTACTTGTGATCTGATCTCTCTCTCTCTCTGTGTCAAGTAAATAAATAAAATCTTTAAAAAAAAAGTCTTAAAAAAATTAAGTAGTGATAGTACTAATTAGTAATAGTACCATATTATCAACTTAACTACAGACTATTTGGATATCACTGTTTTTTCCACTAATGTCCTTTTCTGTTCCAGATCCAATCCAAGCTACGCAAAGTGTTTGGTCAGATCTCACTGTTAATGACTGTATTATAGTCCATCCATGTAATATACCACTATTGACCTATCACCCTGTTTCTAAATATCTAAATTATTGCTATTTTTTTTCTGTATCACAAGTGATCACAGGCAGAACATCTTCATGTGAACAGCCTTCTCTTCTTTTAAGATTCTTTTCCTCACAACAGACTGTACCCACACTTCTCACAACAGACTGTACCCACACTCCTCACAACAGACTGTACCCACACTCCTCACAACAGACTGTACCCACACTTCTCACAACAGACTGTACCCACACTTCTGAGAGCTCAAGGAAAGGAACGTATTTATGGCTCTGTGTACTATTGCACATTGCCAAATTGGCTTCCAAAATGCCTGTACTCATTTACACTGTCATAAGTAATTTTTTGAGACTAGCACATTCATGTACTCTTGTCAGCATTAGTTACTATCACTTAAACATTTTGGCTAATTCAACAGGTGAAAATGACATCTCAATTTTTAAAAATTGTGTTTATTTGATAGCTAGCAATTTGAATATTTTGCCACATGGGTTTACCAGCTATACTTTCTCTTTTGTGAGTTGTCTCTTCATATTTTATTTATTAGGGTCTGAATATGTTTTTTATCAATATGTATGAGTTTTATAATAAAGATAGCCCTTGGCCTGTCATTTTGCTGCAATGATTTATCCTTCGATCTGTTGTTTTGATTTTCTTTAGTGATTTTTGAAGAGCTTAGCAAAAGTGTTATGATGCAGAATTCATCACTTTTCTTTTGATTTATTTTCTTTACCTTTTTTAAGGTTAGAAAGGTTTCTCCTCAAGAAACAAAAATCTGATTTTAAAACCCAATTCTCTTCTATAATTTGATTTCCCATCTTTAACCATTTGATTCATCTGGAATATCTTTGGTATTTGGCCCAAATGTCTGACCTGGCCACCTCTTGCTCACCAGCTGCCGATGACCACACCTCCTTCATCATCAACAGTAAAAGCCATCTTTGTGTTCCCGAATGAGTGAATGGCATACACCGCCCCCCCCCGCCCCCCGTGTTGCCTAAGGCCGAATCCTTGGAACTCTCCTGACTCTCTTTTCTCCTTCACCCTCCACATTCACTCAACTACAACACCCTAGTGGTTCTATTATGTGGTTCTTCCTCCTACTTTTTTGGGGGAAGAGTATGTACTGCTTGGAACACTTTTCCACCCCACTTTGCCTCATCCCTACTCATCTGGAAGGTGGAGTCAGATATGTCCTTGCTTTGTGCCACAAAAGTGCCCCATATTACTCTTTATGTTTGTCACACCCAATTGTAATGTCCTCCTAACTTATTTGTGGTCCTGTGTCTCTTGCATCATTAATGTAGCCTCACTGACTAACGCAGGGCCTGATACATATAGGAGCTCAATACATGTTTGTTAGTTATGTAAAAGATCTAATAAATGAGTATATATGCCAATAAAGTAGGAGTCATATCTAACTGTGTCCCAGCAGGGCTTGATTAGAATATTTTCCTGCACAATATGAAAGGGATAGCATATTGGAATTCATGCTTTTTATGGTATGAAGATGTATGTCATGGATACTGTAGCTTGGCTTGTTCAACATCCATTTATTCTCCTGCTAGGCACCATGACTGCCATGCAAAGGCTGGAAAAATTAAAATGACAATTTTTAGCCTGCCTTGCAGTCAGTATTCTGGGTGTAAACTAGGTCTCACCAATGAGATGCATTATTGGGACGAATGGAAGGCAGGTGTGGGATGAAGGCCACTTTCCTGCTGCTGTTTCTCCTGCTAAGCAAGGCCATCAAAACATAAAAACTCATCCTTCCAAGGTTCACCATCACTTTGTGGGTGTCTGAAGGCAATCCCAGTTTCATGGCCGGATTGAGTGTGAAGGCAGAGACTTCTTGGTTTTGAGTCACCACTAAAGCTAGTTCCTTTCTCTCTCTCCTCTCCCTCTCTCTCTTTCTCATCTATATATTTATCTAACTATACAATAGAGTGAATGGCAAGTCATGAATTCCATTCCACTGGCCCTCTCAGCAATTTCGTAACCACACTTCTGCTGAAAATACTTAGAGTGTTTTCTCTTTTCTGTACTGAACCATGGCAGATACGTGAGGACACAAGGACTGGTGTCACACTTGTTGACTCAAGTAGCCTGCCTTGATCAGTTGTCATTTTTCCCAAAGTAAATGGAGAAAGTTCTATTCCTAGGACTTAGGATGAAGTCGTGCTTACTGGTTATTCTATGGCTCTCTGAGGGTTTCATTGATCATTTCCATTGTCTTTCCCCCCGCTTCCCAGTCTCCTTTGAGATTTTGTTGGCATAAACCTCTTAAATCAGCAAAAAGCTATCAGTAGTGGGTAATTATACAGCTAGATCTAAAGATAAAAATACACAGAAAATATAAGTGAATGATTAAGATATTTAACATAGGAATATTTAAAATATTGATTTCTTTTAAATCAATAAGAAAAGAAATTAACAACCCAATTAAAAATGCACAAAACACATGAACAGAGGAAGAAAAATAGCCAAGGAAGATACTAAAATATTCAACTTTTTTTCTGATCAGATTACTTGGGTGCCTCGGTGGCTCTGTCGGTTGAGCATCTGATTTTTGGTTTCGGCTCAGGTCATGATCTTAGGGTCGTGAGATCGAGCCCTGTGTCAGACTCCATGCTCAGTGTGCAGTCCGCTTGAGATTCTCTCCTTCTCCCTTTGCCTCCCACCCCCCACTCGTGCTCTCTCTCTCTCCAATAAATAGATAAATCTCTAAAAAAAAATAGCAAAGACTTTTAAGTGATACTCAGATCTGGTAAAAATGTATTACTTCTACTGGGCATTCTCATAACACCTCCATAAGCTTCTAAACTAGTTAATTTTCTAGATGTTAGTTTGGTTGTATTTATAAAAAGTCCTTAAAATATCCATTCTCTAGGATCAATAGTTCTCAACTGGAAGCTGTTTTGCCCCCAGGAGCCATTTAGTAATGTCTGGAGATTATTTTTGTTTTTCACAACTGTGGTTGGGGGTGCTATTGGCATCTAGTGCATTGGGACCACGGATGATAGCCAACATCCTACAGTGCACGGAAGCGTTCCCACAAAAACCCACGTAGCCCAAAAGATCAACAGTGTTGATACTGAGAAATTCTTAGATACAAGAATTTTGCTTTAAGAATTTTTCCAAATGAGAAAATCAAATGTATTTAAAGATTCATTTATTCAGTCCTTTTTAGAGAACAGTAAGTTGGTAGCTAGTGAAACTTAAAATGCACATACCCATAATTTTTAAAATTTTAATTCCAGTATAATTAGCATACAGTATATACTAGTTTCAGTTGAACAGTTTAGTGATTCAAAAATTCTATACATTACTCAGTACTCACCACAGTAATTGTACTCTTAATACCCTTCACCCATACCCCACCCCCCACCCCCCCCCCCNCAGTTATTTCCCTATATTTAAGATTCTGTTTTTTTGTTTGTCTCTTTTTTTCTTTGTTCATTTATTTTGTTTCTTAAATTCCACAAATGAGTGAAATCATATGGTATTTGACTTTCTCTGACTGACTTATCTCACTTAGCATTATACCCTCTTACCCATGTTGTTGCAGTTGGAAAGATTTCGTTATTTTTATGGCTGAGTAATATTTCTGTGTGTGTGTGTGTATATACATTCCACATCTTCTTATCCATTCACCTATTGATGGACACGTGTTGCTTCCATAATTTGGCTATTGTGAATAATGCTGCAATAAACATAAGGGTGTATATACCTTTTTGAATCAGTGTCTTCATATTTTTTGGGTAAATACCCAGTAGTAGAATTACTGGGTCACATGATAATTACATTTTTAATATTTTGAGATTATATATTTAATCTTTCCACAGCGGCTGCACCATCAGACTGCATTCCCACCAACAGTGTACAAGAATTTCTTTCTCTCCTTATCCTCACCAACAGTCATTGTTTCTTGTGTTCATGATTTTAGCCATTCTGAGTGTGAGATGATATCTTGTAGTTTGATTTGCATTTCCTTGATGATGAGTAAGGTTAAGCATCTTTTCATGTGTCTTCATCCATTTGGCTATCTGGATGTCTTCTTTGGAGAAATGCCTGTTCATGTCTTCTGCCTGTTTTTAATTTGGATTAGTTGTGTTGGTTAAGTTCTTTATATATTTTGGATGCCAACCCTCTATCAGATATGTCATTTGCAATATCTTTTCCCTTTCCGTAGGTTGCCTTTTAGTTTTATTGGTTGTTTCCTTTGTTGTGTAGAGCTTTTTATTTTGATGTAGTCCCAATAGTTAATTTTTGCTTTTGTTTCCCTTGCCTCAGGTGACATATCTAGAAAAATGTTGCAATGGCCAATGTCAGAGAAATTACTACTGACTGTGCTCTTTTCTAGGGTCTTTATGGTTGCAGGTCTTACATTTAGGTCCTTAATCAATTTTGAGTTTATTTTTGTGTATGGTGTAAGAAAGTGGACCAGTTTCATTCCTTTGCATGTAGCTGGCCAGTTTTCCCAGCACCGTTTGTTGAAGAGACTCTTTTCCCCATTGCCTATTCTTGTCTCTTTTGTTGAAGACTAGTTGACCGTATGATTTGAGTTTATTTCTGGGCTCTCTATTCTATTCTATTCATCTGTGTGTCTAGTAGTATATCTTGAAATCTGGGATTGTGATTCCTCCAGTTTGTTCTTCTTTTTCAAAATGACTTTGGTTATTCAGGGTCTTTGTGGATCCAGGCAAATTTTAGGATTATTTGTTCTAGTTCTGTGAAAAATGCTTTGATATTTTGAATGAGATTGCATTAAATCTGTAGACTGAGGGACTCCTGGGCAGCTCACTCAGTTAACCGTCTGCCTGCAGCTCAGGTCCTGGGATTCAGTCCTTCATCAGGCTCCGTTCTTGGCAGGGAGTCTGCTTCTCCCTCTGCCTGCTGCTCCCCCTGCTTGTGCTCCTCTGTAGAGAGATATCTGTAGAAAAATAAAATATCTGTAAAAATATCTGTAGGTTGCTTTGGGTAGTATGGACATTTTAACAATATTTGTTTTCCCAGTCCACGAGCATGGAAGATCTTTCCATTTATTTGTGTCATCTTTAGTTTTTTCATCAATGTTTTATAGTTTTCAGAGTACAGGTCTTTCACCCCCTTGGTTAAGTTTATTCCCAGGTATTTCATTATTTCTGGTGTAATTGAAAATGGGGTTGTTTTCTTAATTTATCTTTCTGCTACTTCATTATTCATGTATAGAAATGTAATGGATATCTGTATATTGATTTTGTATCCTTCAACCTTACTGAATTCAGTTGTCAGGCCTAGCAGTTTTGGGGTGGAGTCTTTAAGGTTTCCTATATTTGTATCATGTCCTCTGTAAATAGTGAAAGTTCTACTTCTTTCTTACCAATTTGGATGCCTTTTATTTCTTTTTCTTATCTGATTGCTGTGGCTAGGATTTCCAGTACTATGTTGAACAAAAGTGGTGAGAATGAATATTCTTGTCTTGTTCCTGATTTTAGGAGGAAAGCTCTCAGTTTTTTGCCATCGAATATGATGTTAAGCATGAGTTTTTCATATATGGTCTTTATTATGTTGAGGTATGTTCTCTCTAAACCTAAGTTTGTTGAGGGTTTTTATCATGAATGGATGTCGTACTTTGATGCTTTTTCTGCAACTATGAAATGATCATATGGTTTTTATCCTTTCTCTTACTGATGTGATATATTAGGTTGACTGATTTGTGAAAATCAAACTACCCTTGCATCCCAGGAATAAATCCCTCTTAAGCATGGTGAATGATTTTTTATTGTATTATTGGATTTGGTTCACTAATATTTTGTTGAAGATTTTTGTTTCTACGTTCATCAGAGACATTGGCCTATAGTTCTCTTTCTTTTATAGTGTCTTTATCTGGTTTTGATACCAGGGTAATTCTGGTTTCATAGAATGAATGTGGAAGCTTTCTTTCCTCTTCTCTTTTTTGGAATAGTTTGAGGAAAATGAATTACTAACTCTAATTTAATTATTTGGTAAAATTCACCTGTGAAGCTGTCTGGTCCTGGGCTTTTGTTTCTTCTAGAATTTTTTTGATTACTGATTCAATTTCATTGCTGGTAAGCCATCTATTCAAAGTTTGCATTTCTTCCTGATTCAGTTTTGGGAGGTTATATATTTCTAGGAATTTATCCATTTCTTCTAGTTTGGAAATTTGTTGACATATAATTTTTTAATAGAATTACCTTATAATCCTTTGTATTTCTGCCTTGTCAGTTGTTATTTTTCTTCTTTCATTTGTGACGTTGTTTATTTACATCCTCTCTCTCTCTCTCTCTCTCTCTCTCTCTTTTTCTGATGGGTCTGGCTAAAGGTTTATCAGCTTTGTTGAGCTTTTCAAAGAACCAGGTTTCATTGATATGTTCTGGTTTCATTGATATGTTCTATTGGTTTTGTTTTGTTTTAGTTTCTATTTCATTTATTTCTGTTTTAATCTTTATTATTTCTCTTCTAATATGGTTTTGAGTTTTGTTTGTTCTTTTTCTAGCTCCTTTGGGTGTGAGGTTAGGTTGTTTATTTGAGGTTTTCTTGCTTCTTGAGGTAGGCCTGTACTGCTATAAACTTTCCTCTTAAAACATCTTTTGCTGCAGCTGAAAGATTTTGGACCATTGTGTTTTCATTTTCATTTGTCTCCATATATTTTGTTATTTCCTCTTTGATTTCTTGGTTAACCTATTCATTGTTCAGTACCATGTTATTTTACCTCCATGTATTTGTGGTCTTTCAGATTTTTTCCTTGTGGTTGATTTCTATTGTCAAACTGTTGTGGTTGGAAAAGATGATGATATGACTTTAGACTTTCTAAATTTGTTGAGACTTGTTTCATGGCCTAATGTGTAATATATTCTAGAGATGTTTCATGTACACTAGAAAAGAATGTGTTCTTTTTTTTTCATGTTCTTCACTGTTTTAGTATAGATATATCTATAATTTTTAATAGGTATCCATCCTAGAAATACTCAGACATGAACAAAAAGGCACATCCACAAATGGTCTCAGCATTATTTTTAACAATGAAATTTTGGAAACAACCTGAATCAATCTCTGGAGTAAGTTAGTGTACATATGTGCATTTAGCCTTCCCATCTCCCAGTAGTCTTTTCCTAGGGTCTGATTCTCCTCTAAGGAGCCTTCAGTACTATGGATGGGATTGATAGAAGAACTATTCCCAAGATTCCCTTCATCCTGTCAGCTCCCAGTTTGGAAACAGGAAAAAACTGATCTTTTCTCTTTGACCCCTTGGTTGAGTCAAGAGGGAGTCACATTACATAAGTTTGGCCAACCAGATGGGACTTTAGATCTTGAACCAAGGCAGAGCCAGAGAGTAGTTGAAGACCAAATCCCTGAGTGACAGGTGTGGTGACAGTGGTAGGTGTCTATGGGCAGGGAAGGGTGGCAGCTGCCTCCAAGACTGGCAGTTCTTGCCAAGGGACAGCACTGAGCCTCTACGACTTGGGTCACCAGAAAGGCCTTGGTTTCTGTTATTAAAAACATGAATGGGAGGCCCCAGCAGCAGTCTAATAAATTGACACATTAGATCTCTGTGAATTACAGACAATGTAACCTAACTGATACGCTAGAGCATTCTTTCTACACAGTAAAAAGAAGGATCATCAGGCCATACTGGCAAGTGGGAAGTCAAATGGAAGAACTTTCATCCACTCAAGCTCTTTCATTTATTAGTCTTTGTGTTCTGAACTGGACATGCCTAGTTCTTGCCTTCATGGAGATTGATTTGATTGATTTAGATTTTACTTATTTATTTGAGAGAGAGGGACACATGAGAGAGCACAAGCAGGGGGAGAGGCAAAGGGAGAGGGAGAAGCAGACTCTCTGCTGAGCTGGGAGCCCGATGCAGGACATGATCCGATGACCCTGGGATCATGGCCTGAGCCGAAGGCAGACTCTTAACTGACTGAGCCAGGCTCCCCTCATGGAGCATTATTTAAAATGGCAAAATACTGGAAATGAATTAAGTGTCTAACAAGAGTGGAATGAGAAGGAGCATAAATTGTGACATATGCAGTAGTCGTCCCCCACCTATCTGTGGTTTCAATGTCAGCGGGTTTAGTCACCCACCATCAGCCAGTCTGCAAACAGATGACCCCCCTTCTGACGCATCATCAGAAGGTCAAGAGCAGCCTAACACTCCATCACAGTGCCTAAGTCATTCGCCTCACTTCACCTCAATGTGTAGGCATTGTAATCATCTCTCATTATCACAAGAAGAGGGGTGAGTAGGTACAGTAAGGTACTTTGGAGAGAGACTGTAGTCATATAACCTTTACTGTAGTATGTTATTGTAATTGTTCTACTTTATTGTTAGTTATTGTTAACCTCTTAATGTGCCTAATTAATAAATTAAACTATCATAGGTATATATTTATAGGAAAACACATAGTATATATAGAATTTGGTACTATCTGTGGTTTCAGGCATCCACTGGGGGTTTTGGAAAGTATCCTGCACAGGTAAAGGGGATTACTGTATACAGAAGAACTGATAGATATTAAAAATAACTAGATTGATAAATATATAGTCTCATTTTATATATATATATATATATATACACTATATATACAAAGTGAAGATAAGATTTAAAATTATGACTATATGTATGTATAGTCTATATAATGAACATAATAAAAATAAAAATTATATATACATAAATATATACATACATATGTATGAGTAAATATCTATATCTACATATCTATATTTACATACAGATTCCTTACAAAAAGTTGCACGTAACCAAAAGGAGGTACTGTATTCAAATACTGACAGGACTCATTTCTAAATTTTGGCAATCTGTGTACGTTCTATTTATAAACATAAAATTTATTATTCATAACCATAAAATTATTTACAATAAGGATACAGTAAAACATTTGAAGTTTTCTAACTCCATTTTACACTTTAACCATATTTCTGAGATGTTCTGTTATAGGAATAAGTGAACTATGTAAACAGACCTAGTTATATAACATGCTTATAAAACATAGATATGTTACTAAGTAAAAAGAAAAAAAAAATCATCATCTTCCTTTGATACATTCCAAGCTCCTAGAGTGAAGTCGGAAGTGCTTGGTCTCCCTGTGCTGGCCCCTGGGTGCTAGAAGTTACAGAAGGGACTGAGGGCCATACCATTGCCAGGTTGGGAGGGACAGCAGAGTTCTGGTGAAGTCAGCGGGATCAGGTGTGGCATGCCGGAGAGGTGTCTGATTTCTGTCCTGCGGCATCATCCTTTTGTGCGCTGTCCGTCGGTAAGTACTCACGAGGTGGCTGCTCAGAACCTCTGACGCAGTGTCTTTTGCTTTGGGGCAGGTAAGGTGGAGCCTCCTCTGGATATCATGCTGTTCCCATTGAACTGCACAGCTCTCAGCATCCAGTGGAGAATGCCCAGGCATCCCAAGAGCCCCATCACTGGCTATACTGTGAGTACCGGGTACAGCGATCTCTGTCATGGGTGTTGCTGGGTAACAACGCGCCCTTCCCACGCTTGCTCCTCTTATAGAGGGCCTCCTTTACCAACCCTCCCCTATTAATCCCTGCTCCGGTTTCCCTACATGAAACCGGAGCACATGTTTCCCTTTTAAGGGTATTTATAAGTGCCTGAAAGTCAGCTAGGATCTATGGAGTCCTCACTCTGTTTGGGGAGGGGAAAATATAAACTAAGTAGATGTGGTTCCTGCTATCCAGCTGCCCACGGTCAAGTTCAGAGGGTAAAGCAGAAACATGGGAAGTAATAGGGAGTCACTGGGGAATGTTGTCAACAAGTACAAAATACTGTCAAATCTGAATTAAATAAAGACATGGACAGGCAAAGTGGGGGAGGGAACAGAGAATGCATTCCTACCTATCAGAGGATAGGTCCACCAACATGTTTTGTTTGAACAGGGTATTTAAAAATGAGTCAACTTTTAGGAGTTAGGAGATTTCAAATAAATATTTGGAGTTCTGAAAGCTCTGGGAATATCCAGAGAGCCGGCCATCCTGGGCCCACATTCCTACCGGGCACTGAGCCCACTGGACCTGGGCTGCCCACTCTAGATGGGACAGAACTCCCCCCCCCACTCCCCATAACACCCAGATCTATAACTCCCTACTGCCTCCCTTTCACCAAAAATAAGCCCTTTTCCTACTATCTTCTTAAGGCAAAGAAATGTGTTTCTGAACTCCTGTTGCATAAACAGTGGGACAATGGAAGATTACTCGAGAAAGTCATGGTTTCTAGAAGACTAGCAGGGGCTGGGTCCAGCTGCCTCCCTCCCACTTCACCGACACACATCTCTCTCTGGCGTCTGCAGGCTCCTGAGGGTTTGAGCCCGGCCACGGGGAGCTGGTGTTTGTTGTAGAACCGGGGTCAGCTAGGAGGCGCACCTCGGAGCCCCCTGCGGCTGTGCGTGGAACTTGAACCCCGGGCCCTTGATCTGCTGGAGAAGTGCTGGCCCGGCGCTGACCCCCATGCCTGCCTCTTTTCCAGGTCTTCTACTCTGAGGTGGGCATGGATAAATCCCTGCGGGAGCTGTCGCATCGCGTGCTGCTCAGCCAGGACGCGGCAACCCCGGTGAGTAGTAGCTGCAGCGAGGTGGCCCCCTCCAAGCACACCTGTGGTTGGCGTTGCAACGATATTCAGGATTTCTTTTCTTTTTTTTTTTTTAAGATTTTATTTATTTATTTGATGGAGAGAGAGAGAGATCACAAGTAGGCAGAGAGGCAGGCAGAGAGAGGAGGAAGCAGGCTCCCTGCTGAGCAGAGAGCCCGATGCGGGCCTCGATCCGAGGACCCTGAGATCATGACCTGAGCCGAAGGCAGAGGCTTTAACCCACTGAGCCACCCAGGCGCCCGATATTCAGGATTTCTAATCATGTGCGTGTGTCATATGTAATAATCACGTGTGCACAGTCCTCTGGAATTTACACGCATCTTCATGCACGCGCCCTCATCACACGCCTCGCCCCCGCCTCTCCAGGAAGGAGAGAGGGTGCAGAAAGGGCTCTGGTAAGCACTTCCATCCTGGACTCAATCCGCCCCCGCCCCCCATGCATCCGGAGAGAAAACAGCCACCTTACAGCTGTTTTTTCCTTCATGGAGTTCGATGCCGACTTTTTAAAAATCCCCATAAAGCTTTATAAATAAATATGACCCATCTGTATCCTCCCAAGTGCCTGGAGACACAGTGCAGAAGAAAATGATGCAATTTGAAATGTATATTCAAACGGCCCAAGTTGTTTATTTTTCTTGTCAAGCTCCGGTGCCCGGTCCTTCCACTCACCAGCGGCTGCCTCTCCATCTATTTCTTTTCTTCTTTCCTGTCAAGGTCTCCCCGGGTGAATTTTCCTGCCTTAGGCATGGTCTGTTTTCTTCCCTCCACTCTCCTCCTCCTCCCCCCATTCTACTACAGTTCTCCCAGAGGCTAGAGCCTTTCGAATTGCTCGGCAAGCCGTTAGCCCCTGCGCCCAGGGCGCCCAGAACGCGGCGGCGGTGGCGGTGTTGGTGACTCGACGGAATCGGCGCCTGCTCTGGGCGCAGGCGCAGAAGCCCGCGGACGCCTCGCACAGAAGCTGTCGCTCCCTGGGCACCTGTTCCCTGCCAGGCGCCATTCCTCTTGCTTTCCATTTGCTCTCCCATTTAGTGTTCACAACTATCCTATGACCTCATTTTACTGACAAGGATGCTGGGACTCAGACAGATGAGGTCACTCTCCCCCACATCAACGTTAGTGAGGGACAGTGTCAACTGGAAACCCAGAGCAGACTGACTTCTGAGCCCTACTCTGGCTTTTTTTAAATTAATTAATTAATTAAGTAATTAACTATTTTTACCAAAGCTCTTCAAATAGAAGAGATACACATTTGCAGCTTGCATGTACTTTGCATGATAGGCTTCTAATCTCAGACTTTGGTGCCAGCTGCCCTCATTTGCCCTGGAAGCCCTCAGCTCCAACCCTTATGGTTTACTTTATCCTCAAAGGGGAGACTGGCTTAGCCCACCTAGGAAGCCACTAGTTGAGATTCTGTCTCACCTCAGCACTGGAACTTTCACTAAGCACCTGGACCCCGCCAAGGAACCAGTGGTCCCCAGCCACCAGCCTGCAGCGCAGTTCAGGCAGTGAGGGCACGGTGCCAGTGATGGGGTAGAGGTGTGGGGGGGTAGAATAGGCACCCTGGGCTTCAAGACATCCTTCCTGCCCTTACAGGTTGGGTAACTTTAGTCAGGGTCCCCTTACCTGGCTAAGCCTTCCCTTTCTCCCATAAAAGGGGTATAATTACACTGTTGTGAGTTCCAAATAAAATGGTATATGTAAAAGCCTTTGGTTTTAAAATGTAAAGAAGACAGATAGATGTTAGTGATCATTCCTGATGATCATTGCCTTTATGTTAAATACATTGTTAATTACATCCAGGCGTTAAGAGTATGCTAGCAAATTATACCTTGCCCATTTCAACACACTTTCACCGTTGCTGCTATGCGCCCAGCACAGGATAACACAGAGTCCCGATTCTTGGACAGATTTCAGTCTTACCTGGAAAATCCCATTCTCACTGATAAACAGTTGGAAAGCAATGTAAGACCGATGTCATTGACATGCCGCTTAATAGACAGACTGAAGTTTTGAAGAGGGAGACATTAGTATATGAACAAGCAGTTGAACTAGGGGCTGAGAATTGAAGCAGGAGCAGTTTCTAGAAAGGCTGAGGAGAGGGAGGAGCACTGAAATCAAAAGGAATGGTGTGAGCCAAGAGGACAGGCATGCACGTGTGTGTGCACGCCCGCGTGCTCGTGTGTCCTGGTGGGGAGGAGGGGGGAGGTGCGGAATATCCAAAATGGAGAGAGGAAATCATGGGAGGACGTAAAGGCAGTGAGTCAGGAAGACGGGATGGGTCTGGTATAACAGAGTGTGCCGGAGTCCAGCTCCAGCAACAGTCAGGGTCCCCGAAGGAAAGGACGGCGTCGGCGATACAAAATGAGGAGACGGACTCGGATGGGGTTGATTAATGCTTTACCCATTGCATTTCTCCTCGCCTTGCAGGAGGGCAGTGCCCCATACCATGTAGTGGGGGTTCACCTTCTTGTGCCACGCAGATGGCTCACATCAAGAGTGGGTTCTGGATTCAGAGACTTGCGTTCAGCGTGCTGTATTACAACAGGCTAACCCTACTGGACCTCAGTTCTGTCATGCACACAACAGGGATCCAAATAGTCTCTGTATCATAGGGAGCGTATCTGGGGTTTCCAAACCACCAGGGTGCCCTGGGGCTGTGCAGCAAACTCATGGGGGCACTGTGGAATATTGTAGCTTCTCAAGGGAAAGAGGGACATCTGAGTGAGCTACCACTACCAGGTTGTTTGGGTACAACTACGGAATAAACGGAACGCTTAGGCATTTCTTTGGCATCAGAGGTGCTGTAAAAATATTCCTGAGACAGCAAAGGTTCTGTGAGCAGAGAAAGTTTGGGAACCCTCTGGCCAGTATCATATCAGCCTCTAGCGAAAGAATGCTGTGATGACTAAATGGGGTCCTGGCCGTGGCGCCCTCAGCGCCACAGCTGGCATGGAACAATGGAACAAGTACTGAGCGAGTAGGCAGCAGAATTCAGATGGAAGCTGTGTGTTCGCTGCCGTGGCTCTCTGTGGAAGGGGAGCTGCTCTGCCCGTTTATTTGCAACCTGGAAGTTTTCCTTCCTTTCATGTTGTTTTGTTTTTGTTTCTCCTCTGCAGAGTCAGTCTGATCATCGGGTGATTTTTGTAAGTATGCTTCAGAAAAGTTAAACCCTTGCCCCAACCCAGGATTCAGGGGGGGTCTCTTTTCCTCAAAATGTTAATTTTCCCACATCTTGCTCCTACTGATTGAGGCCCAAGGGAGAGTGCTTAGTTCCGGTGTAAGCAGGGACAGCGGAGCATACCAGGTGAATTTTTAATCATTTAGAAAGAAGTCGCTTGTATTCTCCTCTGTGCTGCTTCATCTCACATGGCAGAGTGAGGTTAAGGGAAATATTTTTAAAGGTTGAAGTAATTCAAGCTCTGCTCCATAACTAGGTGAAAAAGACTGAAAAGGAGAGAAGATATTTAAACGAGTGAGCACCACTGCGGGGTGGTCCTCTCCACCCCCTTCTCCTTTCCTCACTTTGTCTAAGGATTCCAGACCTTCCCCGTAAACCCGGATCAGGTCACCTCAAACCGCTTGACTTGCTGGATTGAATGCCAAACAATAGATCGGGTTGACCACTGGTTGTATCCTTTCTGATCTGCCAGATGGAGGTCTCTGATTTGTTTAGCATTTGACACTTGGCTTTTTCTTAGAAGAACAACCTATAGGTTTCAACCTGGAAAAAAATAAGTAGTAAAACAAAGTGGGGCAGTTTGGTCATTTTTTAGAGTTGGAAATAGAAATGAGTGTTTAGACTGGTGGGCTCCACATTTTCTGATCATTCATATCATTGGTAAAAAAATATTTGAACATGCACCTATATATATACATTTATGTATTTATAAACTATACATGTGCTACTCTACTAGTATATTATGTACATTAGAATGTTCCACAGAACCTTAAAGGAGGAGCTAAGACAGAAATAGAAAGTTCTTTTCTTTTGGTATCTCAGAAGATTGTCTTGCTCACCCACAGGGATGCATCATCATCCTACTTTGGAATCCACTGGTCTGGTTGACCCAGAACCATGATTGCACTTGGTTCTTATCCAAGGTTAGAGAGAGAAAATGTAGGCAGGAATCATGAGACTGGCATGGAGTCCCAGCTCTGTCATCACAGCAGAAGTCATCTAGGGCAAGGACACTGAACCCCTTTGAATCTCTCTTTGACTGTGAAACGACCTAGTAATGGTTCCCAGCTGGGGGTTCCTTTGTTCCCTCTGGGGCATATGGACATTTTCGTGGACAAACCTCAGGGACTCTGTTTTCCCTACAGTACACAGGACAGACCCATAAAAAGGAAGATTTGTACATCCCCAAAGTCAATGCTCCCCTTCCTGTAAAACTCTGGAAGATACTTTCTAGCTTTCTGGGACCACTCAGGGAACAAAATCCCCCCAACTCCTCCCACCACTCTGGCCCACATAGCCTTCCTCAGGGCCACTGAATGAAGGATGTTTGGAAGATGGCACTTTTCTGTTTCTCTGGTGCCTTCCATGTAATGATGCTAGATATTTACAACCAAGGCCCAGCCTCAACTTGTAGAGTCAACTGTGAAGTTGAATTCAAGGTTATTAGCTACCAACAAGGTCATTTTAGGGCAATCATAGAATTTTGGTGTTGAAACTTTGGCCCAGAGAAGCAATGTGGCATCTCCAAGGTCGCAAAGCTATTTGACAGCAGAATCAGGGTCTCTTGGATCCTGGTCCTTTGCTCTCCCACTTCATGTTTTCTTTCAGCTCTGCTCACTGGATGCCCTTACAATGTAGTAGCTCCCTATCTGGACTAGCAAATGAGATGACATCTAGCTTCATTTCTGGAAACAAATGACCTGGGTTTCCAGCAGTAGGAGAAAAGTATGGCGTGGAAGGGAGTAAAGGTGGAATCTGAAATCAGGGTCAGATTTAAGTTCAGAGTCCTTCAACATGGTTTTATCATTGCAAAGAGGTATTCAGTTACGAGTAGTCCCTTCTTTTTAGGGGCTCCTTGTACATAGCTATCCAGATTGTTTTTGTACACTGGATCACATAATGATTAGGATAAAAGTCAAGCAGTCCAAAATGCCAAGATAATAGTGATTCTAACAAAACGTGCATTCATGTTTCCTTCAGGATATAACCTGTGTGGTTACAACCAGTTTTGGTGGCTTCTGTCTGTCCGAAACCCATAATCCTTCCAGTTCATTGCTCTGCCAACCATTCTAACCCTCCTCTTCCCATGGCCCAGACTGGCTCACTGGCACATCCACATTCTAGCCAATAGATGAGGAAAAGAGGAAAGGGAGCCCAGCCCTTTCCTATTAAGGGGTAACTCAGAAATTGCCCTCAGCATTTTAACTCAAATTCCATTGGACAGACTTTAGCCACATGGCCACAGCTGAATGCAAGGGATGCTGGGAAATGTAGTGTTTGAGTGGTGATGGTGCAACTAATATACAGGAGTCCTATGATAAGAGAGGAGAGAATGGATATGAGGAGATGATCAGTCATCCCTGTCACAAACTGTGAATGGGGGGAATGGGACTGGTACAGTTGGGGTGGAAAATGTAGTTGGACATCTGAAAAACAAGGTGCTAGCATGAAAACTTGATGTGCTGTGTTTGAGAGTTGGGCAGTTGGAAGCATATAAGGTTATGGTGTGTCTTATGAGGGAAACCAGACCCATTGTTGTCATTACTTATGTTGTTGAGCTTTCTTCTTGGACTCAGTGAACTAACTAGCCTTGATCTTCTCTTCTATAGACGTTAATCCTCTGATCCCATGACAGCCATGGGAGTATTGGGAAGACAGAGGGGCCAGCTTTTGGGGTTTTGCATTTTAGAGGGGGCTAGACAAACACAAAGCAGGTTATTTTGTAGCAAAGCATCCAGTTTTGCTCCCTCATCCCCCAGAAAAGGTGTGGAAAGGGCCCCGTGGAGACTGCTGAATTCACTCTGGACTCTACTCCAAGAAAGCAATTTCTCTCACTGTTTCTCACTATCTTGTATAAAAATAAAAGCCAAGAGAGAGAAGCATTTTGACTTGTTCTCAAATTTCCACCAGGCAACAAAACACTTAGTTTTTTAATTTCAAGAAGAGCACATACAGTATCTTATGTAGCCTGATGCAAATAATTATAAAACACTTAAAGATGGAAATAGAAAGATTTGTGGAATTAGGTGGTATTTTAATAAAGAATCCAAGGGTTATCCCTAGTCACAATATAGTGAGAGATTCCATTTGGGAGGATTGATATCAGAGGAAGAAGTGATGGTTAAATCACTGAGTCCAGCTCCTCTTTCCATGACCCCAGCTACCCAGTGCTCTTGACCCTTACTCCCTTATGCCACCTACCTCGCTGGTCGAAACAGAAAAAGGCTGGGACTAGTTGGCTTCTGCGAGGGTCACCTTCTACCTGTCTACCTATCAGAATATACCTGGGCTAAAGGTAGAGCTAATCTTTCATATCTAATGAAGGGTTTGTTTTTGTCTCTTGGTTTTTAGTGATAACTTTTTTTTTTAATGGTCTGCACATTCCAATCCTTTTCAGATTTTCAGTGATAACTTTTGAATTTTCAATACATAAACTTCCATGTTTAGAAATAATAATCTGGTCTTCAGTGTTTATGGTAAGTATTTTTATTGAAACAGATTTTATTTAATATTTTTGGTACATGTATTATTGAATTAGAACTTGGGCCTTGGAGTCAAATAAAGCAGGTTTCAAATCCCCATTTTGCCACTTAATAAATTCATGTTCTTATTTATTTATTTATTTATTTGTTTATTTATTTATTTATTTATTTGACACAGAGAGAGAGATTACAAGTAGGCAGAGAGGCAGGCAGAGAGACAGGGAGAGGAGGAAGCAGGCTCCCCGCTGAGCAGAGAGAGCCCGATGCGGGCCTCGATCCCAGGACACTGAGATCATGACCTGAGCCGAAAGCAGAGGCTTTAACCCACTGAGCCACCCAGGCGCCTTGAATTCATGTTCTTGAGCAAATCATTAACTTTTCAGAGATTCTTTTTTCTCCTCTGTAAATGAAAGTAAGAGTGGTATCTACTTCACAGGACTGAAGAAAGAATTAAATCAGACTATGTGTTCCTGGAACAGAGAAAACACACAATACATGGTAATAGTAGCTGTATTTGGTATTGGCTCAGAACTGACATCTATAATAATGTATAACCAGACTGGTCCTCCCATATATCAATCCAGCATAAGGACTTCCGGGGGAAAAGATCCTAAAGCAAAAGTCTATGAGGGCATTGGTTTGAAAGTGTATTTTTGCTCTCATGGGAAGAGCCTGGGCACGGCTGATGAGAGAGAAGTGAGAAGATTTATATCTACCTGCTACATCCAGTCCCTTAATATCTCACTTGACATGGACCCAGGGGACAGATAGTGGAACTGAGATGCACAGATGCAGGAAGTTAAGACCAGAAGGGGGCTTGGAGTGAGGTCCCTATGTTTGGCCAAGCCCCCTTGGGCAGCGGCATGGACGATGGAGTGGAGCAGAAAGGAGAGGAGGAGGGATTGGAGACAGACATCCTTGGGGAGCCTGTAGAAATGGCCCAGGTAAGGATTCAGAGGAAGTGGAGGAAGGGAGCAGGTCTGAAAGGCAGTTGGAGGTGGCTGGAGAGAGGTGGGTAAGAGAAAGTCAGCCTGTCTCTTGAGTTGCCAACCCCAGGGCCTGGGACGGGGTACTGATGCTGTTAATCAAGATGGAGGGGTCAGTCATAGAAGCTGGTTCTTGATGAGGTAATCTGCTCATATTGGACACCTTGGTTGGATTTCTTTCTTTAACTCATTCACTTTCCTTCCTTCATTTATTCATCAAAAAAGCATTGCTTAAGCATTTGCTACCTGTCTACTAAGCTTTAGGTTGCCAGAAGAATAAGAACTTGCTCCTGCCCTCAAGTGGGTGGGGAGAAGGTGACAAATGAGCAGACACTTACAATCTAAGGTGAGTGGTGCTAAGATGGAGGTACACCAAGGACACCAGGGAAGCGTAGAGGAGGGGCGCCTAACCAGACTGGAGGCTGGGGGTCAGAGAAATGAGGTAATGTCTCAGCTGAACTGAGTCATGAAGGATGAGCAGGGGTGAGCCAGGCAAGAGTGGGGAAAAGGGCATTTCATGTAGAAGGAGCAGCAGGTTCAAAGGCCCAGAGGCAAGGAATTGAATGGCATAAATTTGAGCCCTGCCAAGTTCTTACGTATGACTGGAATGTAGAATGCAGGGAAAGGAGGTGACATGAGATGGTGCTGGAAGGATAAACAGAGGGATGCAACTACGCCATTCTGAGGGAATTGTAAAATGGGAAGTGACGTGCTCAGATTTGAAATGTGGGAAGATAACTCTTGCAGGTGGAGTCTACACTGGTGGTGTAGGCAGTGTAGGTGGGAGGGAGAATTGGAACCCATTGTCATAATTATGAGGACTTGGACTTAAGCATCTATGAGGATGAGATGACCTAAACAGATTCAAGTGACGTGAACAAGTCCCGGCGACAATATTGGTAACTGGATGAATGGTGGTTAGAGAGGAAGTGTGAACACAGAGAGGAGAGTGTCAAGAATTTGTGGTTTGGGTAATGAGAGAGCAAACGCAAGAGGGGAAGTAATTTCTTATTTTGTTTTCAGTAGCGGGAGGAGAAATAATTAGGTGAAATTTGGTTATGTTGAACCTCAGTGGCTTGGTAGTTGTTGGGTAGAGATAGTCTAGAGAGAGTTGCAAACCCATGTCTGGACATCAAGAGGCAAGTCAGAGCTGAGAGGCTGATTTGGGGGGTGTCAGGAGAAGGTGCTTCTCGAAGCTAAGGAAGTAGTGGATGAGCTTACCCAGGCAAGATGACAGAGTGAGAGGGCGAGATGGCAAGGGATCACTCGCTGGGAAAAACCAATACCTAAGGGGCAAGCAGAGAATGCAGAGTGGGTGGAGGATATTGAGAAGGAGCAATGAGAGAAGTAGAAGGAGACCAAGGAGGAGCAGAGTCATGGCTCCCAAGGGAACAAAGCAATTTAAGAAGCAAGGCTAGGCAACAGTATTGAAAGGTACAAAAAGTCAAGTACAGAGGATCATCCCCATTGGATTTACTACAAAGTTGTGTGGTAAGCTTGCGTAGTAGGAATATCTCAGTAGGTTGGTAGTGCAGAGAGGCCTGGTGAGGGGTGAATAGGTGAAGATGTGGAGGCAGCTCCTTTAAGAAATTTGCCCCTGTGGAGAGGAGGCGGGCGCAGGTGTGCCGAGGAATAGTTGGCCGTTCTTGAGGTGGGAGAGACTTGAGCACAGCGAGTAATCACACAAGGACCCGGTGGGTAGGGGAGGGGATGGAGTCACGGGAGAAGGCGGGCAACAGATGAAATGCAGAGTGTGGGGGGGTGGGGCGGTGAGCCGAACCCCGGCCCCAGGGCTCATGCACCTGGCTGCCCACTTGTTTCAGCTGAGAGCTTTACGCTGACCCCCAGGGCTCTGCCTTCCACGGATTCTGATTTAAGTGGTCTGGAGTGGAATCCTGGCATTGGTATTTTTGTAGTGATTCTACTGTGCACTCAGGGTTAAGGACTCCTGTAATTAGTACTCGATAACTCTTTGTCGACTCCTTTTAAAGAGTTTTGTTGATCAGCAGGTGCATGCTCCTTAGCAACGGTGACTATTTGATCATCTGCAGGGGAGGCTCTGAAGAAGTCCAAGACAGGCTCCCTGCTCTCAAGGGGCTCACAGCCCCAGAGGAGAAATAGGAGTTCATGATTTGTAATATATAAAAGTACCAAATTAGTGGCACAACCATTGGTAGGGTAAGATTAGGGCTGGGTGCTCAGATGTCATGGGGAAGGTTGGGGCCTCAGAGCGGTGGTGGAAAGTAGGTAAGCCGGGAAGAGGAGGGGCCTCACACAGGACAGTAGTCGTGACAACCCATTTCTTGAGGACATCCCTCGTCCCAGATACTTTACACACATTATCCCAGATATTACGGCTGTGCAGGATAGTTCCGTATCATCTCCATTTTACAGAGGAACAAACTGAGGCTCAGGGGACTTAATTTCAAGGCCGCAGCTAGCGATAAGTGGCAGAATCAGGATTCAAGCCTACGACTACTTGATTCCAAAGCCTGTGTCCTTTCCACTGTAGTGTGCTGGGACCAGTGGGACCCAGACTCCCACTTCCTAGTTAGCACTGTAGCCCCAGGGACGTGTTGCTTTCACCAAAGCCTGAAGTGGAGCAAGTCTTCTTCAGCTGGGGCCTTCTGGTCTGGGATACTGTGCAGGTGAAGCTCATATGCATCCTTCATCAATGTGGGGTTGGTTCCTGGACCCACAGCAGCACTTGGAAACTTCTTAGAAATACAAATTCTCGGGCCCCTTCCCAGATGTACTGAATTGACAGCCCCGGGGGGCAGGCCGAGCAATTTAAGAAGCCCTCCTGGTGATTGTGATACGGCTTAAAATTGGAGAACCAAAGTTCGAACCCTTCTTTACTGGTACAAATCAAGACCTTGGTTTGCTGTTGTGGCTAGTCTCTGAGTACCTGTGACATGCAAATGGAGAGGAAGAACTGGTGGATCAACCCTGGAAAAGATGATTCCCTGAATTTTAGCAGCCTGGTACTCTGATCAAGGAACTCAAATGTTAAAAGCAAGATCTGATAAAATGACTAAGAACCGTGTATAGATGCCAATAAAGGGTAATTCTCTAGTTGTGGGAAATACGTGACAGTGTTTTCCTCTTTGCAATTTTAAAACTTGGCCAATCCTAGAAAGCAAAGCAATCTCTGTCCCAAACAGTTTCACAGGGGCCTCAAGGTGCAGCCCTTCTGGAAATTGTCTGGTTTGCTTGAAAAGAACTTCTGGTCATTGATGCATTTCCTGTTTGGTCATTGACAGGAGGAAGTGATCGGAGATTTGAAACCAGGCACTGAATATCGAGTGAGCATAGCAGCTTACAGCCAGACTGGCAAAGGGCGGCTTAGCTCTCCTCAGCACGTTACCACTTTGCCCCAAGGTAAAATGGGTTCAGTTCATTAAGAGTAGGAAAGCAATGGGCGCTGTTCATCCATCCCTTCATTCGGTATATATCAGGGAGGACCTACTATGTGCCAGGCACCATGTGAGGCTCTGGTAGTGAACCAAAACGGGCCCAGCCTTTGTCCTCTCAGAACTTAGTGGGGTGGGTCAAGACATTACCTCGTTAAGGTGTGGTCATGGGTGGTGGTAAATGCTATCTAGTGCTGTAAGAACATGTAAAGGCAGATCCCATGCAGGGGTGAGGTGAGAATTCCCTGGGAAAATGATTACTAAGTGAAGGTCTGACCACTAAGGGTGAATCAGGAAGGGGAAGAAGGGGAGTGGGAGAGGAGATTTTATAGGCCAAGGGAGAAGCAGACAGTAGGTGAGCAGCTCCAGGCCATCTGAGGTCTGTGCAGAGGGTTCTGGAGCACTCAGGAGGGAGGACTCCTCCACCCCAAGGCTCAGAGAAGATTTTAGAAAGATTCGTATTTTCGGCCTGAAGTTTGAAACTACATAGGATTCCTTTAGGAGCGATGGCAAGAAAAGTGTTTCTGGCTTAAGCCATAGTATAAGTAAAGGCTGGGAGATAGAATGTCTGATTATGAAAATAGTAACAGCAGTTTCCTTGGGGTGATAAGATTGTGGGTGACTCTTAACATCTTTACACATGAGGGCATGAGGGCATGTCTCAAACATCCTACCATTGGTATGCGTTCTGACGGTTGGGGCAACACACAAACACATGCATGCCCACGCGTGTGCTCATGCACATGCCTACACACACACACACACACACACACACACAGAGGAATTGAACTTGAGTGACAGTAATGCTATGCATTTCATTTTCCTCACAGGTGTCAATTCCGACATGCAAACAGAGATGGAAGGTTACTAGGAGGTGGGAGTGTAGTTGAGGGTCTTAAAGGGTACACACCACTGTGTGTCCCAGAGCCAATGGTGTGGTCTTAATTTAGTTAGATTTTCATCCAGGGCATTGAGGGAGGGAGGGAAGCCCAGCTCTCATTATCTCAAACCTTACATGGTAAATCTAGTTGTGATTATTTTTTTTGAGTTTGTTTGGCTTGGATTTGGAGGCTATTCTGAGTAGAGATGTTTAGGCTGTAGGAAGCACACGTGCTTTTTATATATTAAACATCTCCAGCAGCAAAGACCACAGCCAACTCTCGGTGTTTGCTGTCCCACCTAGACTCCTGCCTGCCTCCGACAGCACCCCAGCAGCCGCACGTCACTGTGGTCTCAGATTCTGAGGTGGCCCTCTCTTGGAAACCTGGAAAGAGTGAAGGAAGCTCCCCGATTCAGTACTATTCTGTGGAATTCATCAGGTAAGTTTGTGTGTCACACTCAAAAACCATATGTATCGACCTCAGGTATTCCAGGCGTGACAGAATTCTGCATGGAGAGTCGTCTTCACTGCATGTCTATTTAAGAGATGACAAAGGCTGGGGCACCTGGCTGGCTCAGTTGTTAAGCATCTGCCTTCAGCTCAGATCATGATCCCAGGGTCCGGGCATTGAGCCCCACATCAGGCTCCCTGCTCAGCGGGAAGCCTGCTTCTCCCTCTCCCACTCACCCTGTTTGTGTTCCTTCTCTCTCTATGTTTCTCTCTATCAAATAAATAAATAATATATTAAAAAAAAAGAGAGAGATGACAAAGGCTTAAAGACCTATATTTATACTCTGTCCTGGGCCAGCACCTGTGCCCACGCCTCTTCAGAGCCGGGTCATCTTGTAAACCCGGCGCTCACCCTCCCTCTTCCTCATCTCCCGCCCACCATCAGGACTGTCCTAGGCTCTGAAAACTCCCCAGGCATCATTGCCAGCAAGGCTACCCACACGTCAAGCTTGAAACTTGGCTCCTTGGCTTTGGAACGTTATACCTGAAGTATAAACATTTGATGGTGATTTTTCTTGAGGGAGGGGGAAAACAAACAAATATAAGTCATTGTTTCCTCTGTATCCTTATTGCCGTGGGGCAGGTGTCTTGGTTTGGTTTCCGCTTTTTGCTCTCATCTGCCTCTCCAGTTCTCATTACTCAGCTCATCAGAGGGTAGAAGAGTAATGAGGAATTCTTCCAAAAGCTTACAGATAGAGAAACATGGATTCTCAGTGCTGCTATGTAATTGTAAGCAAAAATAAAACAAAAACAAAAACAATGCACGCATGCCCCCCCATTCACACACATACATGCACACACCAAGCAAAAGGAGTTCCCAATCTAAGACCCTTCCTCTGAGCTCTAGCCACAGTTGGAGTGTGAACCGAAGTAGCTGGTGGATACACACAAGGTCTGTGGGTTTAGTGTTCCCTCCATTACAGATGGTGGCATTTGTCTAAGGCCTACTGCCGCATGGATTCATAAAGAGACTAGTTGAACTCCTCATTCCCGAGGCTCTCTGAAGCTGGGACCAAATGATTCTGCCAAGATTTTGATCAGCCCTGCTCTGTGGCTTGATTTCCTAGCCTTCTCGTCCACAGTGGAAAACAGATCCTTGTTTCTTCAGAGAAGTGCTGCACTGAGTTCCTTTAATGCCTGAGGACAGAGCTCGTTTCAGGCAGGACTTGCTGACTTGCAGCTGGCGGAAGCCTGGAAGATGAGGCAGGAATGTAGTGACTCCTGGGACTCTCAAGTCCAGTGGCAAATCTAGGTTCAGGGAGGATCTGATGTGTGCCAAAGCAGCCGTTTATCTCCGTCCATCTCTGTGCTATGCTTTCCCCTTTATTGGCTACAGTTTCAAGCAGGCTTTTCTGGTGTGGTGGCAAGATGGCCACCAGACACCAAAGACTTGGCATCTTCTAGCATAACTCCCCACTGGGAAAGAGTGGCCATTTCTCAGTGGACCCTTCGGAGTTTCAGTGTCCACTCTACATGTCCCGCCTTGGGTTCCTCCTCTCTGAGCCAACCACGGTGGCCACGAAGGAGGCTATACTAATTGATCAGGCATTTGCTCATATTCTGAACTCTGGAACTGGGGCCTGGTGTGTCATTTACACTGGAATACATGGATTGAGAGAGTTCAGAAGGGTTGGTTCCTCCAAAGAAAATTGTGGTGCTATTAATGAAAAAGGGGAAAAGCAGATGCTGAGAAAATGAGGCGGAGGGGGGGAAAGGATGCCCACTCCAAAGCTCCAGACTGATGCTCATCATTGAGGATAATCTACCAACTGGCTGTTGAACAAATCTGGTAGGCAAAGCTGGAGTGTGCCTGGGATAGAAAAGATTCTGATCCTGCTTCCAGTAGTAGTAAACATGAAACACTGCAAGTCCTCAAACTTCAGCTTGCTCATCCTTAAAATTCCAAGTGGAACTTAATATTTCTAATGCACTTGTCTAGCACCAGAAAAGCAAAGTGTAGTACTTTGAAATTTGGGGAAATGCAAAATTTTTCATGGTAGTCCAGCAGACCATCTGTGTAATCCCCAGCAAAGATGATGGTTATCATTTATTTTTAATTTTGTGGGAAAACTTGTATTTTGAAAACTGGTTTTTAAGCCTGGCAAAAGGTAGAAATTGCAGTTTCTTAACCTGTGTGCCCTACTGAAAGTGGACGATGAAAGGGATTCATTGAGTTTAGAACCAGAAGAACTGGAAGAAAGCTCTGGCTCCACCATCTGCCGGCACGAAAGCCCTGTGCGAGTCACTTCCTGTTCTGAAATCTCAGTGCCTCTCAGAGTTCGGGGTCCCCACACAGGCCGGCCGGATGCAAGGGCTTAAGTGCAAGTCAGTTATTTTATTTGGAAGCAGAAATGAGAAGGTGGGGAGAGGGAAACAGGGAAGGAGGATGTATAACTGTGTCACTTCCGCAGGGAACAGCGCCTTCTGTGGGGGCTTGATTTCACTGAGCTCTCCCTGAAGTATGCAGAATTCCTCTCAAAGTTGCCTATCCAAAGGACAGGAACCATTACCCACTGGCTCCTGTTCTATTCAGGTGATCAAGGGTTTCCTTCAGGGGAGTAACTTCCCACACTTTTAGGCTCTGCTGGCATGTGGCTTAAGGACAGGGTCCCCAGGGCCAGAAGGAGGTGTGATGTGAGCACAGCATGTGGTTGAGGTTGGATGTGGGTCTACAAGGCTGATCTGAGCTCATGAGAAACTTTCCACACCTGCTGAAACCAGAAATGGGACAAAGGGGGGTGATGTGGGCCCTACAGGCATCGACCACCAGTCCTTATCTGCAATATAGGGGTGATAACCTTCCAGCCTTACAGTGTGTGGTCAGGAGGGTCAGCTGCAATCACACAGGAGAAAGAGCTTTGTAGGTCTTAAAACCTACAAGAGTGTCCAGTATATATGGGTGTTAGGTACCTACGTTTAGTAATTCTACTTCTTCACCAAGAAAAATGTGCCTTAGCATTCAGGACAGTCTCTAACATTTGAGGGCTCAGGTCCTAGATTTTTATGTATCAACATTTCAAAATTATATACCATTCTAGCAAACTATTAAATTCTTTAAAAAAAATCTGCTTATCTTGACAAATATAACTTTACAGTGTTCTGGAAAGCTAACTTTGAATTTAGAGTTCTTGGAGATCTTGGAGTTCCAAATGGAACATGGTAGAATGGGGAGAGCTGTCTGCCCCCTGTTTCCAGTCCCCATGCTAAGATNATTAAATTCTTTAAAAAAAAATCTGCTTATCTTGACAAATATAACTTTACAGTGTTCTGGAAAGCTAACTTTGAATTTAGAGTTCTTGGAGATCTTGGAGTTCCAAATGGAACATGGTAGAATGGGGAGAGCTGTCTGCCCCCTGTTTCCAGTCCCCATGCTAAGATCTCTGCCTCTATTATCTCTTCTAGAATATGTGACTCTGGTCAAATGATTTTGCTTCAGAACCTCCATGTCCTCATCTGTAAATAGCAAGCTGTTATAACCCTCATTGCAGAATTGTTGGCTATAGTCTTTACGAAGTGTTTCCACAGGGGCATTAATGGCTGTTGGTTTTCTTCCCTCCACACTACGATTTCCCTCTTACAAAGAAAGAAATTGAGGCGCGAGTGTTTAAGTTGCTTTGCAACTTAACTGTAAAATGACTGGTTAGGGACAGACACACAATCAGAAGTCTCCTGACTTCCCCCCAGGGCTCTTTTTGTGAAACCCTACATCCCTTTCATGGCTGTGGTCCACCTCCTGAGATGGTGGAAGCGTAGACTCAGCCCTCCCAGAGTCCTGCTGGGGAGGAACCTCGAAGCCTCATCTTAGGCTGCTGTTTGCCGTTGTTCCAGAATGAAAGCTTTCACAACTTGTCGTGGTATTTAATGTTTGGCCGCAGAATAAATCCCCACATTCATTTGTAAACATCTCAGAGCCTACCCCATTCCAGTGAGTGCTCACAGATCTCTCTAGAGAGAGCTTTGTGAGCTCTAAATCAGAAACTGCAATTAGTGTGAAAAGCTTTTGGGGGTCTTTAGTCACTATCCTATTTTCCCCAGAAAGATCTGCTTCATGTTAATGTTAAGTTCCTTTTGCCCAAATACCTCCCATGTGCACAAACACCTGGGACAGGTCTTTGTGTGAACTTAGTTTCTTCTTGTAGCCAAGAGGCATGCCTTTGGCAAGCCAAGGCTCGGAAACTGTAGAAACCAGGTTCCTGATGGAGGTTATCCTCAGATTTCAACCCTCTTAATGTGCAGTTCTCCTGGAAGTCCTGTCTCTGGAAGATGAGCTGCTCCTCCTTCTCTGCCTTGGTAGGCGCGTATCCATCGGGTGTTCTTCTTACTCAGTGGGGATGATGCTATCAAAGGCATTGTTAAGAAATTGTCTAAAAAGCTTTTAAAGAGACATTTAACTGACTGATAAAAGATTAACCAGAGGAATTATACTGGGCCAGGGTATGGGGGTACTGACTGCGTATTTGCTAGTTTGGGTGATATTTCAGGCAGGCATTATATATTTATGGTGCTCTCTTGAGTCATGGGCTTAAGACCAAGCAAATTTTTTGTTTCTTATCCAGCTTCTGCCTCCTCAAAATGGAGGACACGCATAGGGTGACTCCCCCTGCAGGGGTGCTCTCAGTGACTTGGTCTTTGGCTCAGGGAGGATGAAGCTTTAGGTGAACGTAATCTTCTGATCTCACCCAAAGTTGACCTGGGGGCTGTTTATTTGCTTCCTCGCTAAGAGTAGATTTTTTTTTTAATTTAATCAGTGTAGAAAAGATTTGAAGAGGCAGATTCTAATAAGCCTATAGGCTTTAAGACATTTTGCAGTGTTTTAAAAGTTTTACCTGCTTTTTTAAAACAGAAAAGCCCTGCATTTGAGGTGAAGGAGAATTTTTTTTTTCTAAAGTGATACTGAAAATTTCTTTGGGGGCAGCAATACTTACTGCTTATTAAAATAAGAACCAAGCATAAATATAGCTACCTATGATTTGAAATATTTTGGCTATAAATATCTGAGAAACTTTTCTCCTTCTGCCTAAGAATTTCCCCAGGGTAAATGCCTTTCTCATAAGCAAAAAATATATACTATGGTGGCAATGCAAACAAAAGGCCTGGAAAAATATTCCTTGCCTCTGATGTTCCAATTGGGGTGCCATGCCCCATATATGCTATCAGGTGGGTTGAAGTTTTCATGTAACTTTAGTTTTTCTGTATGTGTGACCTGATGGATTAAAATTGTTTGAGGTCTGCAGTGACAGTTGCTGGAAAGGGTAGATTTCAATGGATTTTTTTTTTAAGTTTTTATTCAAATTCCAACTTGTTAACATAAGTGTACTGTTCGCTTCAGGTGTACGATATAGTGACTCAACACTTCCATACGACACCCGGTGCTCATCACAAGTGCCCTCCTTTGTCCCTGTCACCCACTTAACCCATCCCTCTACCAATCTCCCCTGATAGGCAGCTATCAGTTCTCTACAGTTAGAGTCTGTTTCTCGGTCTGCCTCTCTCTCCCTCTTTTTTCCTCCTTTGTTCATTCGTATTGTTTCTTAAATTCCACATATGAGTGATAGTGGCTCTTTTTAATGAAAAGTCCATCACTGGCTTATTTGGAGTCCATGTGAAAGTTCAAAATATTTCTGTGTATGTATTAAGGACACTGGTCAAGAAATGTTCATCTCAGTTTCACCCCAAGACAGTTGTACTAATAGAGGAGGAAAAGCAGTGTGTCTCCTCTTTTCTCTTTCACATCTTTCTGCTTAGGTAATTTCCTGGTCCCTTGCAGATGCCTTCCATAATAAGACTTGCAAAATTCATCTTCACACAGGGCTTCTTCTAAGCTGATCACAGTGCCTACGGATTGGTTTTTCTTGAGACTCTTAAGGTCATACACACTTGGGCGGGTTTTTAAAATTATTTCACAAATTGACATTTTTGTCAAAGTCATCTGTCTTTCCATCCCATCAAAAACGCTTCCATAATCTACAAGTAACAAATGAATTTAGTTTGCTCACAGGAAGTTACCTTGTTAAGAATGATACTAAAATGAAGATGAAATCTGGGATTCAGAATAGAAGCTGAATGGATTATGGATTTTCCTTGAGTAGTTTTAAGGGATAATGGATTTGACTCATGGTCAAGGTCACAGCCTGTGAGGGTTAAAGTTTCTCATTTAGAACTGAGACTTTAGAGAACAAACTCAGGGTTACCAGAGGGGAGGTGGGTGGGTGGGGGGATGGGTGAAATAGTTGATGGGGATTAATGTGTGCACCTGTTGTGATGAGCACCGGGTGTTGTATGGAAGTGTTGAATCACTACATTGTACGTCTGAAACTAATATAACACTGTATGGTAACTATACTGGAATTAAAATAAAAACTTAATAAAGAAAAGAATTGAGACTTAGAGTCAAATTCTTGGTTTCATCTTTCAAGTTAAAATTTGTTCAAGTGTGGAATCAGAAGACACAGCTCAGAGCTGGCCTCTAAACTTGGGCGTAAATCGCTCAATTCCGATTCTTAGCCTCCTTATGTATAAAATCAGGCTGGACCGTCTGCCCTCTAAACCCCAGTGACTCTGACTGCTGTTCTCATGACAAAGGTGAGGCAGAATAGACTTGTGGTTTCATGCGCCAGCTCTGGAACCAGCTCCCTGGTCCAACCCTCCCCCCCACCACTTCTAAGCTGTGTCATAATAGGTGGATTATTTTACTTTTCTTTGCCTCTGACAGAAGAATGGGGATAACAGTTCATTTACCTCTCGGAGTTGTTGTGAGAGTAAATGAGTTGATGCTCATGAAATGTACGGAACAGCTCCAGGCACACAGAAGTGTTCAGTCTGTGTGAACCATTGCTATTATGGCTTTGGGGAGAGATCTCTTCTGCTTTCGTATAGAGCCAAGTTCCTTCCTGGTTAGAAGTCTTTACGTTTGCCATTCTCTGCCAGGATAGTTCTTCTACCTCTTTACCTGGCTAACTCTTATTCATCCATCAGCACGCATGTTGAAGCATCCTTTGGCACCTCCTCCAGGAAGCCTTCCTTGAACCCCTCCCCGCTCCCCAGACAAGGTTAGGTATACCTGTAACATATACTTGCAACACTCAGCACACTTGTAGTTAATTACTTGTCCAAGGTCTGTCCTCCTCGCCAGGACATGAGGGCAACATCTTGACTTGCTCCTTTTGGGGAACCTAGCACCTATCCTGGGTGACCGTACCAAGCATCACATAGGTGCTGGTGAACATTTGGACACAGCAGTCACAGGATCGAATTTAGAGAATACCCAAACTAGCTGGAATGTTGCACAAGTTCTTCAAGCTCTCTGAGCCCTACTTTCATCCACTGTTAAGTATGGACGATGACAGTGGCTACCCCAGAAGGCTTGGGAAGATGAAAAGCTTTCTGTGCAGCACTTAGAGAGGCAGCTCATGGAAGATTTTTTTTTTTATGTTGGTTCTTTTCTTTACCCTAAGCCACATGGAAATGGAAATGTATTAGCACATGAACAGGGGGCTGGGGGATCAGTGAATCCTTTACCACTAATCTCAGAGGCCACAACACACCTTACCAACTGCAGAAGTGTGCAACAGGTAAAACCCAACATGGAGGGCGCCTGGGTGGCTCAGTGGGTTAAAGCCTCTGCTTTCGGCTCAGGTCATGATCTCAGCGTCCTGGGATCGAGGCCCGCATCGGGCTCTCTGCTCAGCAGGGAGCCTGCTTCCTCCTCTCCTTGTCTCTCTGCCTGCCTCTCTGCCTACTTGTGATCTCTCTCTCTCTGTGTCAAATAAATAAATAAAATCTTTAAAAAAAAAAAAACCCAACATGGATCTGCCCGTACGTCTCCCTCCTCTCCCCTGGATCCCAAGTTATTTATTGCTTTTGTTTTCTTAACATAAAAGGAGTATCAGTATGTGGCAATTCTTCAAATAATACAAAAAGTAAGACTAACTTGGAAGTTCCCTTTGTTATTTTATTTCATATTGAATTACAACTTGTGTTTTGGAGCTCTTCATAGTATGTAAGTGAATTGCCAACTTTTTTCCATAGCATTTTACTAGAATTTATAGCAATAATTGGGCAAATGGCTGCATTATTTAACAGTGATGTAGCCCTGTGTTGGTTTTCCTGCCCCCAAAAGTACAGAGCTTAAGATACCTAAAGAATTGTTCTTATATAATTAATTAATTTGGGGAATAATGGGGAAAAAAAACTGAAAATTTTCTTTTCCTTTCAAGGAAGTATTTAAGAAGTTGCACCGTGTAAGTATAAGCCTTCCTTACCACCACCACCAGAATTAGAAATGAGCAAGAATGGGCTTGCTTGATGTCAGCTGAGATTTCATATTAACACGTGGCGCTTCACAAAAAAATTCCTTTTTCTTATCTTTAGTCTCCAAATTCAAGATCTTCGAACCACTTTCCAGATTAATGCCTGATCCCAGCCATTCTGGGAGCCAGCAAGTTCCTCCACGTAGGCTCAAATGGAAGGGTGATTCTGAATGTTTTTGCAGAAGTCTGACCTACAGTTTTAAAAATTAATCCCTTAAAGATTCCATCCTTCCTACCATGAGCTACCCTGATGTAATTCCTGGTCAGATTGATGGGAAGTCATATAAATTGAATTCTTGTGCAACCACATTGGGAACCATTTGTAAACTGTAAATGAAAGTGTGATCTCCAGTTGTCCTGCCTGGAACACATTGCCAGCTGAGTTTATCATTACCCCATTCTATCCATCTGTTTGTCATTTGGTTGGGTTGAACCAATTCATAAATAAAAAAGGAAGGCTGAAAGCTGAAGGTCAGATAATGCATCTTTTTTTTTTTTTTAACTGTGACTACTTAGTGGTTTTGGACTTTCCTCTGCAATTCATTTTAGTACAGAGCAAATCCTGCATAAAACCAGTCTGCAAAATTGACAGAGAATCAGAGGCTCTTCAGTGTGTGAGGTTTTCTCTTCCCCTCTTGTGTTCGCCCTGGATGATCAGTGGGATCATGTCTCTTCTCTTAGAGCAGGGTGTGTAACCCGCAGTCTGTAGATTCCCAAGAGGTCCCTGGATAGAATTCAAGGGGTCCTTGGACTTTGGTTGGACAAAAATTACATTCTTAGCTTATCAACTGAAATTTAATGTTCCCTGCAAATATGAGTGTAGTCAACAAACCACAGTAGTATTACAGTTTTTTGTGGCTTTGTCTCTAACAGAATCACAGGTATGTCCTTATCCCATTACAACTGTTGTACATATCTCAGAGTACCAGTCATGCTTATCACTACTTTGAAATAATTTATAAATAAATTCATAAATAATAAATCCACTGTTAGGTGTTGTTACTTAATGTATTAATAAAGGTGTGTGTCTATTATCATAATCATAATTTTTGTTGTTTAGATCATTGTTTTCAATATAATTGGTGTCTTTTTGATTCTAAGTATTTTGTTTGATGCATTTAAAGATATTATTCTGAGAAGGGTTTGTAAGTCTTCTGCAGACGGTTGAAGTGGCACAAAGGTAAAGACTGTTGTCTCTAATCTGGAGTTGACAAACTTTTTTTTACAAGGTCAGGTAGTAAATATTTTGTGCTTTCTCAGCTCTATGGTCTCTGTCTCAACTACTCAATTCTGCCACTGTAGCAAGAAAACAGTCATAGATAACACCTAAACGAATGGTCATGGTTATGTCCCCCCAAAACTTTATTTACAAAAATAGGCAGCAGGCTGAAGTTTTCTACCCCCTGATTTAGGACATCATGTTATTCTTAAGACCAAATTTTGAAGCTATTTCAGTTCATCTTAGCCAGCCGTTTATCAGATACCTACTGTGTGCCTCTGTTCATCCAAACATGTACATATTGAGTATCTTCTTTATGCAAAGCACGTACAAGAGATTTAGGGGTCAAACAGCTCTGCCCCTGCTTGGACAACCCAGATGGGAAGGCAGAGGAGGGCGTAGTCCCATGCGGGACTGGGGTCCCAGGGGCCTAGAGGAATACTAGCTTGACATCTGATGCAGTTCTGAAGGAGTCTGGGAAGGCTTCTTTTAGGAGCTAAGAAGGACACGTTGGTGATAACCAGGCAAAGGGGAGGCAAAACACAGCATGAAAAGGGTGAAGACACAAGAAGCTACTTGCGTGATGGCTTAGAGGCAAGAGGAAAATATTCCTGGGATTGCTTAGAAAGTCTGAAGCTTCATGAGGCAAGAGATAAGGCTAGATGGGTAAAGGCATAATACCTTACCATGAGCAAGAAAGGCATAAAATAACAGAGCTCACGTTTGTCCTAAAGGGAGTAGGGAGCTATGGAGAGTGCTAAGCAGGAGAGAGACTGATAGTATTTGCATTTTTGAAAGATCACCCAGAATTTCCCAGGAGCACAGAGATGAAAAACACAATCAGCATGTCTAATGAGCTCACAGCCTAGTAGGAAAGGCAGAAATATAAAATAACATTAGGAGGTGGTATAATCGGTGTAATATTAGAATCAGATTTAAGGCGTGGGAGAGTCCTGAGCAGAGTCTTCTTAGTTCTGTTTCTGAGATGATGCTTAGAAGGAATTACGTGAAGGAAAATATTTAGGAAAGGAGCCTCCAAATAATCTAAGGTTCTCCCAAAAACATGAAACCATGGGACGATAGGTCGGATGCTGAGGGAAGAAGACCCCACATATCTCCCGTGTACTATAATTAGGCTTTGGGTCCACCCCTCTCAGACCATTCCAGTGGCCTCCACTGTCAAGGCCATTCTGGATGTTCTGCTGAATCCCCTGGAGGACTGTTTTCTGCACCAACAGATTCCATTCTCAAAAGTACTTCCCTAGCAGGATTTAACCATTCTTAGCCCAGTTTCCTAGTTAATGCCTGACACTTGAGCTTCATTCCTCAGCCCAGCTCCAATTTTCTAGAGAAAGGGTTCTCAAACTGGGACTAGTTACTCGTTGGGAGGTAGTGAGACCAGTTGAGGGGTCCTGAAGGAGAGTTGTTCGAAAGTGAAATAGAACAGAAGAGAGATTATCAGAGAGTATCACACGTAGTAAAACTAGGAATTAATTTATGAGAGGAATGTTTCAGTTGTGTGTGTGTGTGTGCATATGCGTGGTGTGTCCTGGGTCACAATGTCCCATGTTATGTCTTACTGTGGCTCATTCAAAGACTGAAAAACAGTGCCGGAAAGCATGATGTATCTAGAGCGTATTTGGAGTTGAGCAGTCTTCATTTGCCACCAAGCCATCCCTCAAGTAGCTTTTCTCCGTGGCTGACAAAATCTGCTTTCTTTATTCTTAGAATTTAAGAATTGAAAGCTCCAACTTAAGTATTCTAGGAAAAAAAAAAACAGCTTTCGATCCAGTATTTTTCAGATTATGCGTCACAACACTTCAGTGGGTGGTGAAATCAACTTAGTGGGTTCTTACCAGCTGGAAAAAAAAAAAAGAGAGAGAGACAGAAAGAAAAGAGCAAAGTGAATAGATTAAGGATAAATATTTTTCCTCGAAATTTTTTTCAGTTTTGTATTCATATGTAAGTCCTATGCATATTTACCTATATTATAGGTATACTGGGTTATATGCATAAAGGTATTTGTTACTGTGAGCTAGTTAGAGTTAGTGAAGGAAGTACAACCTGCTATCCTGTTCAGAAAGCCTCTGTTCCATCCTTGATAACCATCCAACTTCTGCTTCAATATAGCCATTGATGCAGAGCTCAGCCCTTTTGAGGCCGCTGGCTTCATTGTCAACCATTCTTAAGTGCCATTGAGGGTTTCCCTTAATGTTGAGGGACCAGCGCTGCCATTGGCTTCCCTGTAAGGAACCACTGGACCTCCTAGTCCAATATGGACAACACAGAGGTGTCTTTGCCATCTTCATTTGACACACATGAAACATACTGTCCTATGCTCACTATCTGGAGCCAAGCAATACTAGCCCTTTGAACTCTGAGTCCAGTGGGGAGGAGTCCAGAACACCTCCTGCTGAGTGATCAACCTAGAAAACTACATCTCCCCAGGGCACAGGGCCATTCAACAGCAGCTTGCCCAGAGAATTCATACTGAGTGTGTGACCAGTATTTTTTTTTAAAGATTTATTTATTTATTTGACAGAGAGAGAGAGAGAGCGCGAGATCATAAGCAGGCAGAGACGCAGGCAGAGAGAGAGGGGGAAGCAGGCTCCCTGCTGAGCAGAGAGCCTGATGCGGGGCTCGATCCCAGGACCCTGAGATCGTGACCTGAGCCGAAGGCAGAGGCTTTAACCCACTGAGCCACCCAGGTGCCTTGTGTGTGACCAATTTTTAAAGTCCAGTTTTATGCCCTCTGCCTTCCCCATAGATTTTTGCCATACCTGGTTTTCTCTATCTCTATATCTGTGCTGTTGGCTTAAAAACAAAACAAAAACAAAAGCCTAATGTAAGATTTTACATTCACCATTTGAACTGGCTTTTCCCTGATGTTTCTGTATATAGATATCATTTCAAATTTTTATTCTGTCATGTATCTTATTTGTAAGGCCACTTCCCAGGCAACTATTTGCATTTCCTAAATTTCCTCTGGTTATTTTAGATTTTCTTCTTTTATTGAGGTATGATTGACAAATAAAAATTGTATATATTTAGGTTGTACAATGTGGTTTTCAAAGGGTATATAATATGATTTAATATGTGTATGCATGTGTGTAATGATAGCTGCAATCAAGTTAATTAATACATCCATTATTTCACATAGTTACCTTTTTTTAAAGTTCATAAAACAACACTTTCACATAGTTATCTTTGTGTGTGTGCATGCATGTGTGGTGAGAACACTTAAGATCTACTCACTTGGCAAATTTCAACAATATGTTGCAGTATTATTAACTGTAATCACCACAATGTACATTAGATCGCAAGAACTATTCATCCTAAAGCTGCCAGTTTATACTCTTTGACCAACCTCTTATATGTCCTACATTCTCCAGTCCTTAGCAACCAACATTCAATTCTCTGGTTCTTTGAATCCAACTTTTCTAGAGTTCATATATGAATGTGAAATCATGCAGTATTTGTCTTTCTCTGTCAGCCTGATTTCACTTAACATAATGTCCTCATTTTATCTGTGCTCCTGCAAATGGCAGAATTTTCTTCTTTCTCATGTCTGAATAATATTTCATTACATATGATTAAACACACACACACACACACACACACACACACACACACACCCCACATCAAAGGCAATTATGTTTTAGTGGTTCAGCTTTATGAAGTCTTTCAAAAACATTTAACATAGCTATCATTTCCCTTTTTTTACTCATATTCATGAGTTTATATACTATTACCTTAAATAACATAATTACAATAACAAACATAAAAGTCATAAAGAAATTTGGGAATGAACACAACTGACTCTTGACAAGCCAATAGCTGAATTAGAGGGAACAAATGAAGATCACTGGTTAATTCGACAAGTTGGTTAAGTAGAGGTTGATAAGGAAAGCTTTGACTATGTGTGATATGCACAGCAGTGTCATATATTCATCTACCTACTTATACCTAGTGTTTTTATATGTTATACACATCTTTTAGATAGATTCATCGATCATTAATTTCCAAGACCCATATTGTCTTTGGATAGTCCACAGTGTATTTTCCATGTAGCTAGTGCTTACTGTGGTCATATCGTACAGAGAGCTGATGTTGTTGTCTCTCCTCCGCCCACAGATACTCTATTCCTTTTCAGTTATCAAAACCCAAATACATCTGAAGTCTAATAACCTTTATTTATTAATTTTTTTGGAACTCTAATTCAAGTTCTTCCTGGTCTCCTAGACCTCCCCAGCATTCCAGTTCACATTGAGCCATTCAAATACAGTTGACCTTTGAACAACATGGATTTGAGCTGCATAGGTGTACTTCTATGTGGATTCTTTTTTGATGACTACAGTACTGTAAATGTATTTTCCTCATAATTTTCTAAATAACATTATCTATTCTCTAACTTACTTTATTGTAAAAATACAGAGTATAGCACTATGTAACATACACAGTATATGGTAATTGACTTTATCCTATTGATAAGGTCAATAGTAGGCTGTTAAGTTTTTGGGGAGTCAGGAGTTACCCATGGCTTTTTGACTGCACAGGGACATCAGTATCCCTCACCCCCATGTTGTTCAAGGGTCAGTTGTATAACACTTGAAATATGCTATTTTTGCACTGGCTTCCTACTGATCTTTAGATATATTATCTCCCAATTACATTATAAACTCCCTAAGAATGGAACTGTCTTTACTGTTCCTTGGAGACTCCTAGAATATAGCTTCTGTCATGGATGCTCTGTTGATAATCAATCACATCTCAGTTGAGTAGCCCAAAGCAGCCACCTGCTAGGTTTGATGGTACCAAGAAAAATGAATGTCCACATAAGATTGAAGTTGGCAATAGGAGAGGTAGTCAAAATGCCACAAGAAAGGGAATGAGACAGAAAAATATACCACCCAGTGGTTCTATGACTTCAGATATATTAATTTTTTTCAGTGTTTGCATGGGTAGAATGAGAGACTGGACTAGATCAGTGACTCTTAAAGCTTTTGAGGTCATGATTATCTTTGAGAATCTGTTAAAAAGCTAAGGACACTACTTAGGAACCTGAAACGATGCTCACACACAAAATCTTGCATGGGATTTCTGAGAGCCCTCAGACATCTGGACCAGTTGATCTGTAAGATATTTGATAACCTGGCTGGATGCTAACATTGCCAGTGGTGCTGCTTCCTCCCACCAAAATGAACCAGTGAGTCTCGATGCCTTGGGTCAGCTAATGGGGTTTTGAGTAGCCACTGCTGACTGCAATGTATCTGCCCCCAACAGACCCTCCCCCCACAGCTGAAACACCTTCCAAAGGCATTTGATCTCCTGGGATCTCCATCCCTATCCCATTATGTGAAAAAGTGTTTATAGTGCCCCCGAGGCTGGTGACTGCCCGTTTTTACCTGGGATGGTAGCACATTCCTGGTTTACTTCTCTCTGCCGCATCCCTTTTTGCTGATGGGGAAATTGGGAGGCCAGTGTTGCTGTGAGGATTTGATTGGCAACTTTGTAGTCAGAACAGAATGACTTTCTTCAGTGGTGAAAGATAAAGCTATTGTTTGAGGGTGATCTGAGACAATCCTTTTGCCTAGTTATCTCTCTGTCAACCTCACCTTTGCACTTTTGTACCTGAAGACACTCTGAAAACATTTAAATGCGAAACCCATGACAAAATCAGAGGCAAAATGTTAAAGGTTTTGGACTGGTATTCAATCCGCATGAGCTTTGCTCTCTCACTTGACATCATGAATTAAATGTTAATGACTCCAGTCTCTTCTTCACTGAAAAGATAGCTTTCTTTCCTGCATTAAATGAGCAAACACAATATAATCTCCTTTATTGTGAGTGTGTAGGAGGGGCTGTCATTTCTGCATGAAGATTGTTGCAGATATTTGCAGTCCTGGGTAAACAGTGGCACATTCTGAAAGCAGGTACATGTCATTTCCTCTATAAATGCCATGGGAAAGCCTAGCAAAGAACAGGAGCGTTTTATCTAAAGATCACATCTTTTCTGTCAACTTTTAGGTATCCCTGGCGGCTTTCCTCTGTGACATGATTTTGTTCTAATTTGAGTTTGTAAATGTGTTTCCGTCCACTCACTGAGATTTTCTCTTTGATGACAAAGTTAGTTTATACAAGAAGTCCGTCTTTAGGGAAAGGATGTCAAGAAAGAGAAATGAGCCCTGCTTCCTCCAGTGAGCATGCCCCTGATCGCTGCTTCTGCAAACAGATGAATTCTTATGGGACTTGGGCCCCACAGACTGCTTGTTTGCATGGTGAGCTTGAGGAAGAATTTTTGATGGGGCTTAAGGACTCCATTTGGCTTTTAATTCCTGCCAGTGAGAAATGAAGCAAGCATATGTTCGAGAAATCCATGGATCATCCAGGCATCTCCTTTCAGCAAAATAAGTCTCTATCTCCTTGCCTGATACGTTGTTCATAAAGGATGAACATCACTCTTTTTTGCTTTCTGCCTTCCTCTAATTATCTGTGAGCAGAGGCATATAATGATCGAACAACTGAGAAGTGGTCAGGATGCAAGCTAAAGGATGGAGAATAGTCTCCCCAACCACGATTGCCCCAAGTTTTCTTTTTCTTTTTCTTTTTTTAAATTAACATATAATGTATCATTCGCTTCAGGGGTACAGGTCTGTGATTCATCAGTCTTACACAATTCACAGAGCTCACCATAGCATGTACCCTCCCCAATGTCCATCCCCCAGCCACCCCATCCCTCCTACGCTCCTCCACTCCAGCACCCCTCGTTTGTTTCCTGAGATGGTTTGTCTCCCTCTCTGGTTCCGTCTTGTTTCATTTTTCCCTCCCTTCCCCTATGATCCTCTGTCTTGTTTCTCAGATTCCTCATACAGTGAGATCATATGATAATTGTCTTTCTGATTGACTTGTTTTGCTTAGCATAATACCCTCTAGTTCCGTCCACGTTGTTGCAAATGGCAAGATTTCGTTTCTTTTGATGGCTACATAATATTCCAGTGTGTGTGTATGTATACATATATGTGTGTGTGTGTCTATATATATATATATATATATATATATATATATATAAAACATCTTCTTTATCCACTCATCTGTTGATGGACATCTGGGCTCTTTCCATAGTTTGACTATTGTGGACTATGGTGCTATGAACATTGGGGTGCACGTGCCCCTGCTGATCACTACATTTGTATCTTTGGGGTAAATACCCAGGAGTGCAATTGCCAGGTCATAGGGTAGCTCTATTTTTAACTTTTTGAGGAACCTCCATACTGTTTTCCAGAGTGGCTGCACCAGCCCCAAGTTTTCATGCAGTGTCAAAGATCTTAATCCAACCTTTCCCTATCCACCCATGTTGGCCTCACCATCAGCTGTATGAACTTGGGGGAGTTACTTACTCATTTAATGCCTCAGTTTCTTCTGTAAAAATAAGGAGAGAGAGGTGTTTAATACTAATATCTCCTGCATAGATACTATGAACAAGATTGGTTCTTTACAAGCACTTGACAGATGGTAACTATTATTAGCTATGATCACAAAACATCCACTCAATTAGGCCCTTCAGACCATCCCACAACCATGCACTCCCATTTCCAAATTTTTTCTTTCTTTCTTTTTTTTTTGAAATATTTATTTATTTGACAGAGAGAGAGCACAAGCAGAGGGAGAGGGGGAAGCAGGCTCTCCGCTAAGTAGGGAGCCCAATGTGGGGCTTGATCCCAGGACCCTGGGACCCTGACCTGAGCCAAAGGCAGAAGCTTAACTGACTGAGCCACCCAGGCGCCCCCCAAGTTTCATTCTGCAGTTCTTATTACCTGGGGTGTTCTTCTCCCTGCTGGGAGGCTGCCCTAAAGAGCAGCGCTATCTAGTAGAAATTTAATACAAACCCTATGTGAAATTGGAAGTTTTCTAATAGTGGCATTAAAGAGGCAATAAGAAAAAAGTGAAATTAATTTTAATAACATCTATTTTAACCCTCTGAACCCAAAATATTATCCTTTCAACATGTGATCCATAAGATATTTTACATTCTTTTTCTTCCTTTGAAATCCAACGTATGCTTTATAGTCTTGGCCCATCTCAGTCCAGATGAACCATATTTCAAGGGCTGACTCGCCCCGGGGCTAGTGGTACCGCACCGGAGCACAGAGGTATAGAGTAGTAAGCAGGTGACCCGGGGTTGTCTACTGGCTCGGTGATGTGGGTGAGTCCCCTAAATAAGGGCCAAAATACGCTGAGTGTTTACAGTATGATTTCAGGTACTATGCTGAGGATATAGATTCATTTAATCTTCATGACAGTCCTCTTCAATAAGTACTTTCATTACTTAGAGAAGTTAAATAGGAGCTGATAAGTAGGACAGGCAGGATTTGAGTGGCTCTGTCCAACCCGAGAGTTCGTGCCCCTTGCCCTCTGCTTATTGCCTCCAGGTAGGAGCTCCAGGTGCAGGTCTACCTTCTCCATAGGGTTCTCAGAAGAACGTATGAAAATTCAGTGAGTTGGCACAGTTGTACAATTTCGTTAAGGGCAAGAATGGCTGTGACCAGAGTCTTCTTGGGTTTTCCCATGGCAGCTCATGCAATTAGTCACCCTGTAAAACTTACATTTGTTTACTCTGTGCACAGATTGTGAATAGATGGAATCTGTGCCCTCCTGACCCCTGAGAATGGGGATGGTTAGGGGAAGGCTTGTTTATGAAACATCTGGAAGGCAGAGTCCTTGAGAATGAACTCCTGTGTGGGGATCTTTTCACCATAGTCAAGCCCCTGCCAAGGAAAAACAGACAATCTTGAAACCATGCTTAAAACTGACCCTAAAAATGATCTCCTTGCTTTTATTGGCAGGGACCTCATAATTAGGACCTATGATTTAAAATCAAGATGACTTTTAGATAGGAAGAGTTAACTTGTTTTTATAAGCATTGCTGCTAGAGCCGAGTGCGAATGCGGTCAGTTTACATGGCCAGTAAGCTTCCCTTCCCTTTGCTCCTCCTGAATTACTGCTTCTTGTTTTGTTTTTGTAATCAATAAAGGCCAGATTTGGACACGAGTTGGACCTTGATCCAAGAGCAGATCCAGATGGACTCCATGGTTATCAAGGGCCTGGATCCGGATACCAGCTATCAGTTTGCAGTGAGGGCCGTGAACGCCCACGGCCGCGGCCCGCGCAGCCAGCCCAGCCACACCGTCAGGACCTTCCGTGAGTACCTCGGCCCTTCAGAAGACAGACGTGGCTGCTTTGCTGAGGTTGCCTGGAGAGGACCCGCCTGCCTGGGGTCTCTTAGTGCCCTGCAGAGGGACAGCCCGCACTGAGGTTATCCTCAGCTTTTCCTGCTGTGCTTTTCCCAGCACTTTGGAAGTTCGAGGCTCTCCGCAGGGACATGGGCTGTTTCTATGTACAGGAGGTCAGCAGAAGGTTTATTTCTGCCTCGTCCTTGGGGAGTCCAAGGTCAGTGTTCTTTCATAGTTACAGAACAAACCACATACCAAGATGATGTGTGGCCTCCCCCCACCTCCTAGCCTTTGCATCTTTTGAGAAAATGGGTTCATCTGAGAATCCTAGGAGAAAAAATAATAATGCTCCCAGACTCTTTGGGTTTAGTGTTCATCTCCATAACCAAGGACACTCAAGTTAAATCAGTCCCACAGAATGGTGGTCAGGGACCATCGAAGTCATGGGTGCGCGGGCATGAGCTGGGGGTCGTCCTGGGGCAAAAGTTTGTCATAGTGCCTCTCTGGGGGACTCGGGGAAGCTTGGTCCACTGGCTATCACATCACTCCGGAGATTTTGTGAAAAGTCAGATTCTGATGATACTCTGGGGTTGAAGAAGTTCCCGCAGGGTTCAGGCAAGAACCACACTTCGATTATTCAGACCACCTGGCCAACCCTGGCTTAGAAATCTTTGCATTTTGGAAGTGGGGGCACATTGACATTGACAGAAACTGCGAGCACGGTGGTGGGGAGGTCTCAGAACCGGAATGTTGGCACTGTTCTGTTTGAAACTCTGTAATCGTTTAGGTTTAACAACAAATTCCTCCCGGTTCCTGTGTCTGAAGATCCCTGCTACTACCCTGAGTCCTCTTTACCTTGAAGGGAACTCTCAGAAAAGAAACTGACCTTAATTTGTTTTTCTTTCCCTTCCCCTATGTTCATCTGTTTTGTTTCTTAAATTCCACATATGAGTGAAATCATATGGTATTTGTCTTTCTCTGACTTATTTCACTTAGCTGAATACTCTCTAGCTCCATCCATGTTGTTGCAAATGGCAAGATTTCATTCTTTTTTATGGCTACGTAATAGTCCAATATTTATATTGTATTATATTATATTATATTACATTATATTATATTATATTATATTATATATATACCACATCTTCTTTCCACTCATCTGTCAATGGACATCTGGGCTCTTTCCATAGTTTGGCTATTGTGGGCATTGCTGCTGTAAACATTGGGGTACACATGCCCCTTCAAATCAGTATGTTTGTATTCTTTGAATAAATATCTAGTAATACAATTGCTGGGCCATAGGGCAGCTCTATTTAAAAAAATTTTTTTAAAGATTTTATTTATTTATTTGACACAGAGAGAGAGAGATTACAAGTAGGCAGAGAGGCAGGCAGAGAGACAGGGAGAGGAGGAAGCAGGATCCCTGCTGAGCAGAGAGCCCGATGCGGGCCTCGATCCCAGGACCCTGGGATCATCATGACCTGAGCCGAAAGCAGAGGCTTTAACCCACTGAGCCACCCAGGTGCCCTATTTTTAAAATTTTGAGGAGCCTCCATACTGTTTTCCAGAGTGACTGCACCAGTTTACAATCCTACCAACAGTGTAAGAGGGTTCCCTTGTCTGCATCCTTGCCAACATCTGTTGTTTCATGAGATGAATCCAGTGAGAGAGAAGAACCATGAGAGACTCTTAATCATAGGAAACAAACTGAGGGTTGCTGGAGGGGAGGAGGGTTGGGGATGGGGTAACTGGGGGATAGGCATTAAGGAGGGCATGTAATGGAATGAGCACTGGACATTATATGCAGCTGATGAATCACTAAATTCTACCTCTGAAAATAGTAATACACTGTATGTTAATTAAATTGATTTTAAATTAAACAAAAAGAAAAGAAGCCTACCTAACACTGCCAGCTGCTTTCTATTGGCCAGCATAGAGCCCTGTTTATATTGGTTAGTCAGTCTGAAGAAGCTCCTCCCTGTCCTTACACAGCATGTGCACTGCTCACGGCCAAGGCCATGGCTGTTTCCGGGGGTGCGGATTCACCATGTTCCCCAAGTCCTAGGAATTTTGGCTTTTCTGAAAAAGACCCTTATCCTAACCTTGAATTTCAGGGCTTCTTCCTTCAAATTGAATTATTGGGAGTTATGGGGCTCTGGTGAGGCCACCCCTCACACATATGTACACACACCCCCTACACACACACACACTCATACATGCACAGTAAATGTCATCACCCAGCCATTGTTTCATTCTCCTTCTTCTTTAGGATTTAGAAGCTAAAACTTCCCCAGTCTTATGACAAGGGATGAAGGTCCTTCTTTCCAGAGGAAATGTTAATAATTCTATTTCAAATCCAGGGGTCTCCTTCTGCTTTTGCTCGATGAGATCCTTGCTATCATCTTTGGTTAAGCTTTGGGGTGTAGGGCTAAAATGGGGCAACCATGCTCAGGCGGGCCCCGGGATCTGCCTGTGTTCTGACACGTGTAGTCTGTCTTTCTGCATCATGGGCTGAGCAGGTGCTCTGTGTTCTCTGTGCGGCGCACCCCCATCCACCGCTTCCCCAATGGCCAGTTCCTCTGCTCCTGTCTTGTGAACTGCCCTATGCTCTTTTCCTCTGTGCTTTCCTTTATCTCCTTCTCCACACAGGCAAGGAGGTAGAAGACAAGATGTGACTGCTTGTGCCAACCCTGGGTGTGGGTGTGGAGACTGCAGTCCTAGAAGGGGACAGAGGTTTGGGACGCCTCTTAAACTTTTTTTTAATGGAAACATTAGTCTGGGCTTGTAGTTTCTGATGATTATTTCCCCCTGATGGGTGGCAGCTTTGTGAATGAAGTGGGATAAGGCATGTGAAATTGCTTCACAGATATGTAACATTATGTTACAATTGGTCTCCTCTGTGAACTAAGACTGTTATCGTTTCAAAGTAATTATGGGTTGGGGAGGGGGCTGATTCAGCGACAACTCTCAACTATGAAATATTCTGAAATAAATAAAATTTAACTGTGTTTTACATATATACAACTACTCAAATCAGGAAAACAGAAATATAATTGATTAGAGGACTGCTTTCAGGAAGTCATGAGAATGTGCCGTAATTGGTATTTCAGTTGGGAAATTTTTTCTCATGATTGCTTCAATTATTTTAGAAAACCCTGTATTCTGCTACATCCACACTTCTTATTTTGCTATTAGTTTAGATTATTAGTTTCCCAAACCAGTATATAGAATAACCTAATTACCAATTAGCACTTATCTGAATTAAAATAAATTCTCAATATCAGAGCTACCATTGCAAAAACCTCCTATGGGCCAGGCACTGTGCTGAGCATATTACTTAGGAAATTCCATGTTAATTCTTTTGTTTTTTAAATTTATTTATTTATTTATTTGGAGAGAGAGAAAGAGAGAGTACAGAGGGGATGGGCAGAGAAAGAGAGGCTTGAGTGCTGAGCCAGATGCGGGGCTTGATCTCACAACCCCGAGATCATGACCTGAGCCCAAACCAAGATTGGCACTTAACCTACTGAGCCACCCAGGTGCCCTTCCATGTTAATTCTCACAGAAGCACTGTGCTGGAGGAATAGTATCCCTTTTTATTTTTTATTTATTTTTTATTTTTTTCACTACTTTTTTATTAACATATAACGTATTATTTGTTTCAGGGGTACAGGTCTGTGATTCATCAGTCTTACACAATTCACAGCACTCCCCATAGCACAGTATCCCCTTTTATAGATTTTTAAAAATCGAGTCTTCAAAAGGTTACATATTTTTGCCAAGAATAGTCATTGTAAAGGCAGGATTTGAACTCAGTCTTAGCTGATGGCAAAGCCACTTCCCTGAGCCAGATTCAAATCAAAGGAGGTACTTATTTTTCAACTGCAAAGTAGCATGAGCGCGGCAGGGTCAGCAATTAAAAAAGTACAGGAGATGGTTCTTGTGGGATCTGTGGACTAAGGAAGTTTGTCTTTTGTCGGCACAGAACAAACCTATAGAATTTTTTTTTTTTAAACTTGTGAGGTATATAGTACATACAAAAATGGGAATAAAACCTACATGCAGTCCTGAAATCCAGCTGGGAATCGTCAGCATTGATAGCCGGCAGCCCTTCTCATCGGTTAGACCCCAATCCAGTTGTTAGATATTTTGAAGGCCACCCCGAAGGGAGTTATGAGACCAGTATTTGTGCCTGTTGGGCGTTCCTCAGTCCTCATCGCTCCTCCTCTTCCTTTCCTCAGGGTCCATCCCACAGGGATGTTTTCTTGGTGTAGTACTTTCTTTGCTTCCTGAACAGTGAACTTCAGAACAGAATGTTCACATTGACCACCGAGGTGGAGGATGCCCAAGGGGAATCCTGGACACCCCACCCCAGACACCACCATGGGCTGGTCTGGTCTGTGGCTTTCTTTAGACCTGCACCCACCTCCTTGCCTAGGGAGATATAACATCTCCGCTCTACTGACAGGGCTTTGACTTCCCCTGACCTCTTAGTGTCGGACCCTGTTAGCAGCTTCACTGCTCAGTGGGGCCCTTGGAGGATCTCAGTTGCTAGTGTGTGTGGTCAGCGAAAGCTGGGGCCCAAGGTTCTCCTTCCTTGGCACTCACCCGGAGTGATGGAGAGCAAAGGTGTGGTGGCTTCTCTGGCGTGGTGCCCAGGGTGCCCAACTTCCACATCTTACCTCAGCTCCACCAAGTTACAAGTAGAATGGGGAGAAAATATCAAGATATTTCAGGGTCCAGGTCCTCTCATGAGAAATAGGATCATTTTGGTGACCTTGAGTAACAGTGATGCTACCCTGTATTTCCATCCGCCCTCTCGTCCTCTCGTTGGTGACTTTCCACACAAATCAGGGCCTATTCTGTTCCCCTGCGGAAATGCAAAGACAGAGGTCATGGTCTGCCACTCCTTACCCCATCCTGCTCATTTTTTTTTCTTCGAGAAAGAAATACCAACAGCATTAATGTTTGCCTTATTACTCCGTGGCATGCTTTTCCCCTGAGATTGATCTCAGAAATTAGCCGGTCAGAGCAGGCGGCTCTGTGGAGCCACAAGGACACAGGCACACATGTGTGACTTTGCAGGACACGTGTTGGCCCCATCTGGTGGCCACTTACTGGCTGGGATCCAAGTTTAGGTGGGTCGAGAAGGATAGAAAGAGGAAAAGAGGGCACAAACTGTAAATAATAGAAATGGTAGAAGTAAAAACCATTTTTTTTCTTTCATTTTCCCAAAGACAAATGAAATGGAATGAAAGAGAACTCACATGTTTGACCAACTGTAGGGTTACATATCCTTTCTTGGGAATGGAATTTGGTCTGACCACCCTCAGCTGGTTAATTTCTCATGTTCTATCTTTGTTATTTAAGGAGAGAAAGAACCAGTAAGTTCTTCACTGCAGTGCACTTAGTATTGTCAGGGCCATCCCAGTGGAAGTTTCTATTTTGTTCCTCAGAAAAGCCATTTTGTTCTTTCCTGCCTCGGGGCTTTTGTACCCACTGTTTCCTCTGTCTGGAACTCTCTTCCTAGACCTTTCCATGACTGCCGCTCACACCCCCCTAGCTCAGATGTCTCTTCCTCAGACAGGATTCCCTGAACCCTCCTTCACCTCAGCCCCACTCCTGCTGTAACTTCACTGTCTGAAGCCATTGCAGTATCTGAATTCCTCCTCCAGGATAAGCTCCATAGTGGAGTCAGAATGCCTTGCTCAAGGTTTTGTCCCCGACACCCTGTACCAAGTAGGTGCTCCATAAATATTTATTGAGTATGTGAATGACTGAATGTGACTTCAGACAAGAGCCATGAGTACTTTGGAGGCTGGGAACTTTCTACTGCCGCTGTCTGGGGAATTCAAGAGTAGATGGAAGGAGAAAGGGAGTATAGAAACCTACCAGGTTTCCCCACTAGCAAGGTTCACAGGGAAAGTCCAACACCAGAATTGCAGTGTGTCACAGAAAAGACAAAGTAGAGTAGAGGGAGGAAGGGAGAGAGGGAGGGAGGGATGGAGAAAGGAACAGGAGGGGAGAAGGAAGAGAGCAAAACCTAGGGGTTTAAGTTCAAGACAATAAGGATGGAAAAGAAGCCTTTGAGAGAGAGTCCAGTGATCAAAAGGGCCCAAGTTGTAAATAAGGGGGTGAGGAAGGGAGAGACATTTTCTGACCAAGCCCACGTTTACTCCTGTGTTCTTTCTTGATCATTAGAATAAGCTTTAACATTTCTATGCTAAATTTGAGTGCATTTTTCCTTTGGTTCTAGTTGTCTAATTATGGTCTTAGACCTTCAGAGATTTCTAGGAAGGTGTGAGATGTCTGGTATGGGTTTGGTCTTCACCACACACTCCCCCCAACCCTCCCAGTCCATTTGCTATAATAGGTGGAGAAACACTCTCTTCTACTAAGCTGAAACAACCCACCCTGGCCCACAACAATCAAATTTCTATAGTAGACCTGATTTCATGATGTTCCCTCTTCCCACCGCCCCCCTTCTCTGGTCTCTACCTTCCTGCTCACTGGGACATTGCAGCTGGTGTTGGTTGTATATTTGTTTATACCCTCATCATGCGAATGTCCATGAGTGAATCTGATTTTGCCCAGTTCTGCTCTGAGATTTGGACCCTTGTCTTTCATTGCCTGTCTCCCCAGAGACCTAGTTAGCATGCTGGGGTTCCTCGGTACATGTTGTCACATACCTAGCCACAAAACATATTTCCTTTATCCCCAGTCACTAGTAAGGCTTTCTATTTGGTAGCAATGCCTTGAATTATCTGCAACAGTGAGCCGAGGGGAAGCAAATGGGGATAGAAGGTAGTGGCAGGCACCAAGGATGGGTAGGAAGGAGACAGGATGGGACTGGAAGCAGCTTCTCCCCAAATCTCCATGACTTCCATGTATAGCCTACTGCATTTTTTGGTCAGTGCTTATGAAAAATCCTTACCAACCCTCGAAAGTTCGTCACTGCCCCCAAATACTGTACCTTTAGATGGAGCAAAATCTGTTAGGCATGTCTGGTTCTGAGTGCCAGAACTGTTCTCTTCTTCCTTGCTGTAAGAACTCAGGAATGTCACTGAAACTCTCTGGGCCTCAGTGTCCTCATCTCTAAAATGGGTACAATAATGTCTGGGGTAGATAATAATTCTACTTCTAAAGATCATTTTGAGGAAACACATGTGAAACAGAGATTATGACATCTACCCACTTTTCAAGATAAAGGAGATGTTGATACGTGTTTTTTCCATGCATAATTACTGAAGGATGTGTAGATGGTGTAACCACAGGCGATCACCCACCAGTCTATCACTTTTCCTTTATGACTCCATACCCTGAGCTCTGCTCCTGGGACTTAAGGGCATTAGAATGTCAGACTTCAGAAACAAAGGGTCAGGGGCAAAAACTGTCCTGACAGAGTGGAAGAATAAAAGAGATTATAAGAGTTAGGTCAAATAGAATCATTAAGATGGATTTGGTTGGTTGGTTGGTTTTAAAAGACTACAGATTTAAAAGACATCAGATAATGAAAACTGCAAGGCACAGTGAACTTTGCTTAACAAAATTTCATCTCTTTCACCACTGAAGCACATCCTGAATTCAGGCAAAAAGAGAGAGAGAGAAAGAGAGAGAGAGAGAGAGAGAGAGAGAAAGACCTCATAGTTATGATATTGTACCTTTAACTCTTATTTGCTTGTTTTAACCTCCCCAAAGTTAGCCATGTACTTAGACACGGGTCAGCAGATTTTCCTGTAAAAGGCAAGGTAGTAAATATTTTGGGATTTCTGAGTTCACTTCTGCTGTAGTAGCGTGAAAGCAGCCATAGACAATAAAGATTAGAGAAGATGATTTAGGTGATACAAGCAGACATTATTTAACGCTTCATGAAGTGAGCAGTCTCTGTTCTCCAGGCTCCAGAGAGCTGCAGAACAGGGTGGGAGGCAGGAAGCTTCTGCAGGACAAAGAATGAGCAGCAGGAAGAGAAAAACAGAAAATGAATCAGGAAGAAGGAGATAAGTATAGAGCTCAGAGCTGGCCTGTTTGAGATCCCGGGCTGGATTTACCATGTTTCTAGTCAAGAGGGGCATTTACAAGGGATTCACAGGATACCTAGTTTTCTGTTTGCTGATGTGGTACCCCTGGCAGGAACAGCTCCATCTTAGGCCTAGAAATTTCTTTCATCTGCCTGAGGCCATGGTTTGCTGACCTCTGTGGTATGTATTACTGGGGTTCTCCCCCAGATTTTAGGAGACTGTCCAGGAAATTTGGGGGAATCTACTTAGTAGCAATTTTGTCAAACTTGGAAAGAATCAATTACTGCATACTGATGAAATTGTCTCCTTGATGGAAATTGAATTGCCCCATGAAATTTAATTTTAATTTTCATTTAAAAATTCTGAAACAAGTAAGAGCCCCGGAGAGCCTCCAGCCGAGATGTGTTTGGACAGGTTTGTGCTGGCTCAGGGAGAGCGAGAAAGCTGAGGAAGGTTACTCCGCTGGGTGTCACTCCCCAGCCTGGGTTCGGCCTAGAAACGGGCGAGCGTCCAGGATTCGTAAATCTTTAGAATGTAAGAGGGAAAGAGGGAACGGGAGGAGGAACGGATCATTTGTTTCCCTCATAGCCTAGATAACTCTGCATTTTAAGTGGGCAGTTTGTGCATAAACATAACTTGGAACGCGATTTTACATTCAGGTGCCCTGGGCGGTAATCGCTCCATTGATTTGCTGATGCCTCGATGCATGTAAATCCGAGGAGCGCTCATTTGCACAACTTTATTGGTCCTGAAGCGAATGATTCACTTAGCTGTTTAAATACCTGCTACCTAGTAATCATTCTTCTGAGGCCTCTGTACCTCTCACAGTACCATACATTCGCTCATAATCACTATGTGGATATTTTACCCCCTCTGGCTCACTAAGGAAGGAAGACTAAGACAAGTGATAAGAAAATAGAATTTTCCAAAGAAGAATCGCTTGTGATGTTCTCCTTTCGGTCAGCTGCTATTTCGGCCACACTGTGAACGACAGATACTATGTGTTGTGCTCTGTCTCAGTGGGTTTTGAAGCATTCAGATTTTGAAGTAACACGCAAATGGTCTTCACTATTTTTCCTTTTGTTTCCTTCTATGTCCTTATGACTCATTTTGTTCTTTCTTTGTATTCCTTATTTCATGGTTAATCTTTCCATTATTTCCTTTGGAGCACTTCATGCTTTTACACGATTCTCCAGCGAGATTGTCTCTTAGCTTCTAAATCCCCGAATCAGTGAGGTTCTTTGATGGGAGAGGAGGGCCGTGGTGGTGGTTTAGCGCAGAGAGGAGGCCCATGAAGTCAGCTGGACGCAGGGACAGACACAGAGGAGGGACACAGTGCGTGCTGGCTGGGTCTGATGGATCGCGTCTGATGGTACATGCGGATATGAAACACATGTGCAAGTAAGAAGCAGCCGCGGGCCAGTAGATGACTTCTCTAATGATCTCTGGTGTCAGCACGCTCCAGCAGGAACAGAGACACAGTTGTTTCATTCGAAGTAAGTTTAGTGAAGGAATCTTTGGCAAAAGTTTGGGACGACGTAAGGAAAGCAAAGGCAAGCAATTGCCAGAACCTGGAGACAGACAGGGAGAGCCACCTGGCAAGAGCTGTGACCTTCAGACATGTGTCCTGTGACAACCTGGTGGAAGGGAAGCTGGAGAACAGAGACACTGACTCCTCTCCCCCCTCCTCGCACTCCCCCACGGATGCTCCAGATGGTCACATCACAGCTGGTGGCCCGACAGGTCAGCCTCCCAGGGCCCAGGGCAGAGTGGGAAGGAAGAGAGGAAGATGCTGGGGGAAGGATGAAAGGAATCCACCAAAAGAAGTAATGGTGTCATCTCATATAGGAAGAGATTAGTACCTTACATGGATTCCAAGAACATGAATTATGTTTTTGCCTTTCACTCTTATTGAGAGCAGGAACCTTATCTCATTCATCTTTGCCTTTTTAGCATTTGCCTCAAACAGAGGAGATAGTGGGGTCTCACAGCCAAACTTTTGTTGATTGGAAGTTTATAAGCTCAGAGTGGGCAAGGACTAATTCCTTGTTTTGCAGATGAGGAAACTGAGGCCCAGAATGACTCAGCAGTCTTCTTGAGGTCACCTAGCTACAGATCTTGGATAAGAGTGCAGTGTGGTGATAACCTTGTTTTCAGCTTGATTCCTAAAGTTTGCGGGATTTCTTTTTCTTAAAGAATCGGTTCCCCCAAGTTATGTTACGGTCTACTGATTTGTTCTTTCAAACTAATACTTAGTGCCCACAGTGGCCAGGCTCTGTTTCAGGTGCTGGGGATTCAGCAGTGAACAAAACAGACAAAAAGAATTCCTGACCTTGCAGAGCTTACGTTTTAGTTAAGGCAGACAGACAATGAACAGATCAATTAAAAAACGTAGATAGTAGGTCAGATGGGATTAGGACTATGGTGAAGTGCAGAATAGAGAAGGGGGTGGGCAGTCGGAGAAAGCTTCCTAAGCAGGTGATATTTGAGTAAGAAAGATGGGGTGAGTGTTCTGGATATATGTACCTGTGCCAATAAATCGATTGATCTATCGATTGATCTATCTACCTATCATCTATCTAATCTATCCATTGATCCACCTGGGAGAAGAGTGTTCTAGGCAAATTCAGAACCCCTCATGCATCCTGGGATGTTCAGAGAAGAGCAAAGAGGCCTGTGTGAACAGATTAGGGTGTTTGGGGGAGACGCCTGTAAGGAGAGGAGGTAACAGAGAAAGGGAAGTCATGGATAACAGTCGATTAGGACCTCAGAGGCCATTGGACATTGCTTTTACTGGAAGGGAGGAGGGAAGACTGGGAGGGTTGAGGGCTTGACCAGAGGAATGAAAAGACCTTAGGTTTCAGTGAGAGAACTCGTACTGGTACGGGAAGGGGCCAGAGTAGGAGCAGTGAGACCAACCACAGAAACTACTGCAATCATTGTCAAAGCTGAAATAGCTTTTTTTGTTGACTTTAAATAGAAAAAGTAATCCATACCTACTATTAGAAAAAACAGTCAAACAGCATTAAAAATGTAAAAAAAGCCAAATGAAAATACTATCTAATCTCAGCATCCAGGCATGGCAGCTAGTCACATGGTGGTATATAATCTTGCAGGATTTTTTTTAATCCACTGCTGAAATCATAGTACATATAATTTTTCTATGTAACAAAATCCTATGCAAATCTCTGTATCAACAAATATAGATCTATATCATTAATTTTATTTTTTTTATTTTTTTATATCATTAATTTTAATAACCATAGTGTATTCCATTGGGAAGCTCTACCACATTATTTAATTCTTTATTGATGGTCACTTAGATTATTTCACTATTACATACAAAGCTGGGCCTCCCAATAATGCCCTAACTTAGCTTTCAGCTTGTCCATGTTTATACTTCCCCTTCTGATATCTCTATGCAGCAGAGCGGGTCAGGACTGTTATCCCTTCCTTATATATATTGATGGATAGACTCGTGTGTGCAGCCAAGGATGGCATCTGAGCCCAAAGCCTCTCACCTGTTTTTCTAACTATTAGTGAGTATTTGATAGGTAATGTACATAGTAAAGCACATTGTTCATATACACTTTTAAGACAAAACTATTTTTCAAAAGAAGAAAAAAAGTCATCTGCCTTGAAGCTCAGTTCTCATACTGGAGTTTTTGTTTCCAGCGTCTCATTCCCACCTGTACGGTGAGCTGGAGATCTGTCGGGGAATGTGGATCAGCGCAGCCATCTTACTCGAACCCCAGAGTCCACCATATTTAAAAATGTAAATATATGTCTCTTCTGGCCCAGTGGAATGTTGCTCCCATCAGTAGTCCTGGTCATCTGGTCATAAAGGAATTCCAAAGGCCAAATGTCCAAAGGCTCACAGACATTGGGGAATGATCGACCATTGCTCCTCAGGAGAAAGGAGGCCGACTCACCCAGCAGATGGCGGTAGTTCACAAGCATCCAGCAGATGGCGGGCGTCCACAGACTTTCAGAGCTGGAAGAGCCCTTGGTTGGGATCAGTTTGCAGTCACCTGAGATGGTGGAGACCCAGAACAGAGAAGTTCCTTTCCCTTGCCTCACATGATTGACTTCTTCCATAGTTAACTAGTCCCAACCAACGTGGTAGAGAACAACTCATTTTAGATTTGCGTTTCTGCAATCGAAAGAAAAGTTTCCAAACAAACTGAAATCTCCACAGAGACCTAAGGGCTTTATAAAATCCTGTTTATAACCGATGCTGAGTCCCCATGGTACCAAGAACCGATAGAGTGAATTTCTAAAATAAGATGAAATGAAGAGCCATCAAGTTCAGGAAGAATTAGAACAATGAAAATTGCAGAGGTAAAAAGCTATGAACAACTTGAAGTCAGGCCTTTTTTGATTTTGTTTTTTTGCTTCATACATCACCACTGGTAATTATGTTAAGCTGGAAGATGTCTTGAGAATGCTCGAGAAAGTGAAGAACTTAGTTTCTGAATCTACAGTGATGCTTTTACCTATTTAAGCGTTCTTTTGCCAATTCACGTTTAAAGTGGACACGTAATGCCTATAATATTCCAGGCAAATTCCGGGTGCTGGGGTCTAGCAGTCCACAGGATAGACAAGCCCTTCCCTCAGGGAGACTATATGTGGGAGAGTCAGCCTTAGAAAGTAGGTAGATAATAAACTAAGTCTTTATTATATTGTAATACATAAGGGATATGTCCTTAATGATGAGTCTCAAGAGGAAAAGAGAGAGTAAGAGGGCACAGAAGGTGGTGGGACCTGCTGTTTGGGACAGCCCAGCGCAAGAGGGTTTTGAGCAGAGTCCCTCCACGTGGAGGGAGCAGCAAGTGTGCAGATCCTGGGATGACAGCAGGCTCGGGATACTCTAGGAGCAGTAAGGAGGCTCCCGTGACAGAGACACAGTAAGTGAGAAGAAAGACAGGAAACAAGATCAGAGAGGTAGCTAGAGGCCAGGGGTCAAACATTGTAGGTCCTGGTAAAGACTTTGGCTTTTATTCTAAGTTAGATGCAAAGACCTTGAAATGTTTTGAGCAGCTGAATGGTATGATCTGACCTCCATTTTATTTTTTATTTATTTATTTATTTTTTTAAAGATTTTATTTATTTATTTCACAGCGGGAGAGAGATCACAAGGAGGCAGAGAGGCAGGCAGAGAGAGAGAGGGGGAAGCAGGCTCCCTGCGGAGCAGAGAGCCCGATGTGGGCCTCGATCCCAGGACCCTGAGATCATGACCTGNGTGTTTTGAGCAGCTGAATGGTATGATCTGACCTCCATTTTAAACAGGATCTTTGTGGCTGTGGTGTGGAAATCGACAGAGAGGAGGGGCACCCAATAGAGAGGCAATTCTATATTACTTTAAGGAGAATATGCATGAAAAGGAAAAGTAGAGAGCCAAACCAAATCATGGAATTTTGGAACTAGCAGGTAATTTCAGGATCTAGCCAAACTTTCAGTTTTCTGACAAGGAGCTGAAACATCAGCAGATTAAGTGACTAATTCTAGGTCCCGGTTGGTGGCCATGCGTTTCAGATTCATGGGACTTCTGGCCAGTGCTCTTTCCATCTCCTACCCACCTCTCTGCTGCAAAGACCCCACTTACACTCATGGTCGGGGCTGCCATGTAAGAGCAGTACCACTCCTTGCCACCTACACTTAATTTCCTGGGTCTCCTGCATACCTGTAGCTTCCTTTCAGAGCAAGGGGACTATTGCTTCCGTGGTCCCAGTGGAACCTTCCACATGAGCTTCGCGAGATGCCTTTTTCGCTGCAAGGGTCTGCTTCTTTCAGCCGGGCATACTGGGAGTCTTTCTCTACTCTTGCTGCTTCCGAGAATGCCTCCTTACCCATTTCTTTCTATTTTTCCCCTCAAAGATTTATTTATTTGTTAGAGGGAAAGAGAGAGAGAACACAAGCAGGGGGAGCAGGAGACAGAAGGAGAGAGAGAAGTAGGCTCCCCGCTGTTCAAGGAGCCCGATGGAGGGCTCAATCCTAAGACCCTGGGATCATGACCTGAGCCACCCAGGCGTCCCTTGTCTTATTCATTTCTTAAAGGCTGTCTGAATGCCTGAGTGATTTGGGGGCACCATAGAGGAGTAGTTCTCAGCTGGGGGTAATTTTTCCCCTTGGGGGGAGCTGGCCGTGCCTGGAGGCATTTTTGACTATCACCAATGGGTAAGGCGCTTTGGGCATCTAGTGGGTAGAAGGCAGGGATGATGCTAAGTACCTATAAGGCACGGGACAGCCCTCCACAACAAACAGCGATCCATCCCAAAATGTCCGTATTGCTGAGGTGGAAAAACCTGACTCTATGTAAAAATAAAATGAGAAAATCTAACCTTTGCTCACAATAAAATGGCAATCAGACTGGAAAATTAACCAGCATTCAAAAAATCAACTAGAGTGAAGTATTTCTCAACTTTCTGGGGCTGCAACCCCCCCATAAGGAGATGCAGTTTGCATTGCAGCCCAACGCATACCAATGCAGCTGTAAATATGTGTGTGCACGTGTGCAGATGTGTCCTGGAGCAATACTCACTGGTGCTGAAGGCAGAGCTCTCTATTTTGGTTTTTAGATTTTATTATTTATTTGAGAGAGAGCAAGTGAGAGCATGAGAGGGGAGGAGGTCAGAGGGAGAAGCAGACTCCCCATGAAGCTGGGAGCCCGATGTGGGAATCGATTCCGGGACTCTGGGATCATGACCTGAGCCCAAGGCAGTCGCTCAACCAACTGAGCCACCCAGGCACCCAGAGCTTTCTCTTTTTATACCATTTGGTTCCATTTAAAAAAAAAATGTAGTCATATCCCACTGAATTATTTTTATTGTTCACAAATGTGTTCAGAATCTGGGGTTTGAATAATACTGAACAAAATGTATAAGAAAGTTGAACACAGTTTCATATAAATCCAGAGGAGCACTGAAAGGCATAAAGCAAGGACATATTCTGTATAGAAGTCCCCAAAAGGATCAGCCATTAATTTCACAAATAGTTATTTTGGCCAAATACTTTTCAAAGAGAATTGAACCAGTTCTTGCCTTCCTGGGGATCGTGATCCAATCCAGTGAGCAGACTATCACCAACTACCTGTGTAGTGATGTGCAATGTACAGAAAACACCCCACAGCTCCAAGAGGAGAGGACAGCGATGGGTTCTGTGGGTCAGGAAGCTGGGAGGTGGACTGGCAAAGGTTTCCCAGGGAGGCGACATGAGGGATGGCTGAGTGGGATTTCTCCAACGGACCGGGGATGAGGGACGAGAGAATCCAGGTGGAAGGTTTCCTGCGTTGGGTGTTGAGGGAGATCTCTGAGGCTGTGCATGAGGCCAAAGATACAGGAGCACAAAGGCAGAACGTAGAACCCACCCCCCACCCTCGCGCCAGGCTAACGTAAGACCTTCCCCATTAGCATGTTACTCTCCTGCTCTTCCTGTCCACAGGATAAATACCACACTCCTTAACCTGACATTCACAGTCTTTCATGACCTGGCCCGAGCCAGCCCTTCTTGCCCTGTTGCTCCTGGCTTCCTCACAGGAGCTCCACCCCCCACCCCGTCCCAGACTGTCGCCAGAAGTCTGTGCGTCCTTCCACACCCGCATCTTTTCTTGCTCAGCAGATTCCAACCAGATGATCATTTCCAAGGTGTAAGTTTCCAACATGGTAAAAGGAAATTCTCCCATAGAAAGCACTGTGATGATTGCATTTGTTATTCCGGACGTGAATTCTCAGCATGAGCATTTCATCATTTTCTCTCTGATGGAGAACGGTTCTTGACGCTTCAGTGCTTGCAAACCCTCCGCTGAGCCCCCGGCTTCCCCTCACTGTCTGTGTGGGTTTAATCAATATGTCAATATCTATTTGAAAGTGAGAACAAATTACTCGTTTCCATTTATTTTGGGAAAAAAGATTCTTGGTCACAATTTAATCCATGACCCAGAGTGGGCTTGGCTTGCTCCTGTCACAGACTCTCTATGGGATTTTCAGTCAGTTGTGGGACAGGGACAGGACTGGGGCTCAGAGTATGGACTTAATGCCAGGCTCCCTTCCCTGATTTAAGACTGGCTCTCCTCGGATGATGATATGCATAACGTAGAAGTTGTTCTCATCAGGACAGTGCACCATAGGTCCTTCCCTAGCTTAATGATCACCAGCGGTCTTGCCTATAGCTCATCATTAAGGGCTACTGTCTACAAGAGCCATGCCAACTTTCGGAATGTGAGTTCACTCAGGACATTTGAATGTAGTTTTAAATCACTTCTGTTTCACCAATGCACAAAAACCATTTGAGGAACTCTATATACACACCCATACACACACACCACAATTAAAAATAAATGTAGTAAGATGATCAGAAATTGAATCAGAAGTACGAATATAATTTTATGAGGTGAGATAGTCGCTTAAGTCCTGGGGTTCACCAAACTCTAAACTTCTTATCAGCAAAGACAAGAACAAAATCAGGGTCTTAGAGAACTAACTCTCTGTATCTGACCCAAGGATGCAAACCCGTTTTTCAGTGAAAGTAATTTTTTTTTCCTGGATACAGCTATAGAGATAAATTACCAAGTGAATCATTTTATGAAGAATATTGAGCGGTATAATGAATACTCACCTTAATAATGGTTTAATGGGTAAAGAAATATTTTTTGCGTGGCTAGATTCTTACTGATCCTCATTAAAAATTGGATTGTAGCTGACTAATGGTATTTCTATGGGGATAATCAAACTTGACAGAAGGAAAACCCTTAGAAAATTACAAGCATTGATGATTAATATGCTTTCAGAATTATTCAGCAGATCCCTCATGTATATTTTAGAAGCTAACATCTAATGCATTCTGTTATTGAATACCAAGGTTTTTCCTTTAAACTGTTCAAAAGGGTATTTTGAAAGTATCTTAATTCCTTTAAGTTCAGACACATTCTGAAGGTGGTAGAATGTCCTTTGCCTTCATAACTTGTCTAAACTAACTTGTCTAAACTAATCTCGACAAGTTACCTCCTGGACTGTGTATTTCAACATCAAGTTATTTCTTTACTTCCCCAACTTCTTGTCTACACAGAAATCACCATCCTGATTCCTATGGCTTTTCTTTCTGCTGTAGGAATCTTAATCGGTTCATATCTAGGTGTAGGTCTCTTCATTTTAGTGGCAATATTAGCTCTTTCAAACTGGTCTCCGTTTCTTTTTTCCAGCTCAGACAAGTTTTATTTTTATGTTTTTGATCCATAAGACAGGTGAAATGTTACCACCATTCTGGTAAAGGCTAAATAAACATCCATAATCCTTTGATTTGGATCTTGTCCTCTATCTCCGCATCTGGTGTGTTGTATTTTCTCTCCTATTTTTTCATCTTCCTGGGAACATTTCTCAGGTTTACCCCCACGTTGCTAATTCAAGTTTCTCCAGTATCAGTTTTGGTCTTTACTGTCTTTAGGTGTGGATTTTTATTCTCCTAATAAAATTCCGGCTTTGTTACATTGCTTCTTTTTTATTATGAACAATTTCAAACGTAGTGAAAAATCTCAGGAATACCTCTCTATCCATGACCCGGCTTTGTCCGATCTTTTTTTGTTTTTAAGATGTTTATTTATTTCACAGAGAGAGACACAGTGAGAGAGGGAACACAAGCAGGGGGAGAGGCAGAGGGAGAAGCAGGCTTCCCGCTGAGCAGGGAGCCCGACGTGGGGCTCGATCCCAGGACCCCGGGATCATGACCTGAGCTGAAGGCAGATGCTTAACATCTGAGCCACCCAGGTGCCCCAGCTTTGTCCAATCTTAACAGTTGCCATATTTTATTCAGTGTTGCAAAAATAAAACATCACAGAAACAGGTGGCCTATACTCGGCACCCTGGATCTCCCCACACCATCCTTCTGCCTTCTTCTTGGAGGTGTTTGCATTTAGTGCTATGGGTTCCCTAGCACTAATCATTATACTAACATGTTTAATCATTATACTAACATGTATGTTTATTTATAAATGATAGGATATTGTTTTGAATGTTTCTACACTCCTTATAAATGCAGTGACGTGTAAGTATCCTTTGATGATGAATTTTTCTCCACAATATTATGTTTTTGACTTTCATGCAAGTTGAATTGTGAAGGTCTAGGTCATACAGCTTCACTGCTGTAGTGTTCCACTGTATAAGTACATAGTAGTTTATTTATCAACTATTTTGATGTCAGACGTTTAAATTGTTCCATTTTTACCATTAAAAACAATGTTGCAATGAGCAATTTCATGTATGTTTCCTTGAGCAAGTGTAGGAGAGCTTTCCCCCCACCCCTCTCCCACTCCGCTCTGAGTATTAGCTTACAAATGGAATTGCTGTGTTGTGCATGCATATCTTCAATTCTGTCACCTGGTAGAAAATTGTTCTTCAGAGTGTTTGTAGCTACCTCCACTCCACTGACCGTGTGTTCAAAACTCTTCTTGCTGCCCAGGCTTGCCAGTATTTTGTGTTAGACTTATAAAATAGGGTCAGTCTGATGGAGGTAAAATGATATGTCATTATTGCTTTGATTTGCATTTCCCTATTTCTAGTGAGGTTAAATGTAAGTTTCTAACTTTATTAGTTATTCTATGAATTGAGTGTTTATATGTTTTACCTATCTTTATTGGTAGTATGCCTATAAGTAATATATGTAGATATATGTTAACCTATATATACATTAATTATATGCATAGTATATATATTTACATAGTAAGTATTAATAAACATTAATATATATATATACCTAAATACTAATCCTTATTCAGTAATATGTGTAGCAAATGTCTGCGGCTAGCTTGTGACTTATCTTTCACTTCACTTACAATATCCATTAATGAACAAAATTATTTTATTCAAAGTAGTTAAATATCTCAATTTTTATTTTATGATTTATGCGGTGTTTTTTTTTTAACAACTTCCTTTTTCCAAGGTCATTAAGCAAAATTTTGTTTTATCCTAAAAATTTGAAAATTTTGCTCTTCGTATTTAAGGTAATCTTCCTGAAATTTACTTTTAAGCATGGAGAAATAGGAGCCTAGCTTAATATATATACATTTTTTTATATAGGTAACCAGTTGCCCCAGCACCAATTGTTGAATCATTGAATCGAGAGGAGAAAGGTCTCCCCTTGATTTGTAATGGGATCTTTCTGTATATCAGATCTCCACACATTTATGGATCTGTTTCTGAGTTCTATAGTCTATCCCTTTTCCCTCCATCAATAGCACACTGCCTTAATATCTGCAGGTGTATAGAATCATGATATCCTGTAGGTAATTCACTCCACCTCCTTCTTCAAAATTGCCCTGTCTTTTATTAACCTTTTCCTCTTCAATATAGATTTTAGAGTCAGTTTTTTGATCCCATGAAAAACACTATTGAGATTTTAAAAATCAGAATTGTATTGAATTCTGTATTGAATGTATAGATTAATTCTGGAAGAATTGGTATCTTCATGATATAGACTCATCCAATTCATGGCCCTGTTATATCTCTTTCATTTATTTGGATCTTTCCAAAGTCTTTTAGTGCACTTTTGTTACGTTTACTCTCTAGTCTCTTGTACTTGGAAGGGTATTTTAAATTGGTTTAATCTGTGGAATTTTCTTCCTTTCTTTCTTTTTTTATTTTTGTGGTCACAATTTTCTTTTCATGCACTTTCCCCCTGTGCTTTTGAAAAGAATGTGCGTTCTCTTATTTTGGTGTCTAGGGTTCTATATATGTCTACTTGATCAAGCTCTCTAATATTGTTGTTCAGACTTTTATGTTGTCAGCTTGATCTATTAGTTACTGAGAGAGATACATTTAAATTTCCCAATATATCTCCCTGTACTTCTCTCAGTCTTTTTCTTAATATATATGTGAGGTTGTAATATTAGGTACATACAAGCTTAGAATCATCTTATATTCCTGGTGGTTCCTTTAATCATTAGTTAGCAACCATTTTTAACATTAATGATGCTGTTTCTCTTTTCCTCTAAAGGTTATATTGTCCAATGATAATACAGATACACTAGTTTCCTTTTAGCTGTTGCTAAAAATATCTTTTACATTTTTATACTTTGATCTCTCTATATCTTACGTTGTAGGTACTTTCTAGAAACAATATATTTAACTGGTAAAAATACGGTCTGGTAAGCACCATCTTTTAAATGGCAGTGTTGTTTTTTTTAACAGTTATTATAATTGTTAACATGTTCTATGTATTTCTACCATTTTACTTTGTGGTTTTTACTCTGTTTTTTTCTTATTTGGTGTTGGGGGAGAATCTTTGTCACTTCTTTCCCATTTCTTATAGGATTGACTACATTTTCTTAACCCCCCCATGCCCCTCTGTTGGAATGAATTATACATTCTTTTATTTATTACCCCAAAATTATTAATTTTCAAACTTTTATAGGGACGCCTGGGTAGCTCAGTGGGTTAAGCTTTGGACTCCTGGTTTCAGCTCAGGTCATGAACTCAGGGTGGTGAGATCAAGCCCTGCGTTGAGCTCCCCACTTAGCAGGGAATCTGCTTAAGAGCCTCTCTCCTTGTGCCTCTGGCCCTCCCCCTGCCACGTGCACACATGCACACAAGCACTCTCTATCTCTCAAATAAGGAAAATCTTAAAAGAAAAACCTTTTGTAGTCTAAAGTGAATCAATATCTGTTACCCTCATCACAAACAATAAAAGGACCTCAACAGCTTCAATCTAAGTCAATTCTTTCATGTCTTACATGTTCTCTCTCAGTATTTTTGTCCCACCTTGTTCAGTAGCCATAGGTTAGACATTTTTTACAGTAATGCTTATTTAGATTTATCCAAATGTTTATGAGTTTCTCTGCCCATTACTTTTTGCATCATTTTTTTTGATGTAGGGTTCCAAAATTCATTGTTTACATTTAATACCCAGTGCTCCATGCAATACGTGCCCTCCTTCTGATTCTTTCTTTCTTCTTCCTGATGTATACTTTTCAGTAAATCCTTGAGAGTCTGTTAGTGATAAACTCTCTCCAACTTTGTGATCCAGTCCCTGCTTCACTCTCCTTGTTGAAAAACCATTTAATCAAGTATAGAGATTTGTGATGGTGTTAATGTCTCCCAGCATCGTGTTTCAAGTTAAGGAGGAAGGATGAGCAGGTATAACTATCTCTGGCTTAAACCAGCTGGTGATCACAATACCTAAAAGAGAACTGGGCCACAGTTGATGCCCAAATGTGAAGTCACTTCAAAAAGACCACAGCAATTCCACCGCGACGGTAGTGTCCCCACGCATGACATCAGTCATTCTGTGCAGTGACTACAGGCGTGTCTCCCTTCCCCTAGACCAGCAAGCTGCTTGTCCTCTTTCTCATCTCACTCTCAACTCTACCTCCTGGGTCCCAAATGCAGGGTATGAACTCAGCCCCGTTTTGTACTGGCTCATTGGCGGTCACACCATATACATCATTTTGTGTTTGCTCCTCCCAGTCTTCCCTACAGGATTCATCTTTTCACTCCCAGCTTTTGTAAATCATTCTTATCAGCATAGAAACATGTATGCCATCCTCACAGAAAAGACTCCCTTGACCCCACAGCACCCCCCTGCCCCATCTTGTTTCTCTGCTTTTCTTTAAGCTAGAGTTATTGTGTGGTCTACATTCACTGTTACCACTTTTTTTTTTTTTTACCTAAACACTGTTCAACCAACTCCAACCTGCTTCTACCTCTACTACTCATGTGAAGAGGGCCAATGACCTCTATTTTTCCAAACATAATGTCATCCTCTGAACATATCACATGCCATCAAATTTAAAATAATTGTGAAAAATAATGAAAATTTGTAATACATCTGACTACTTTCTTAAGATAAATTTCTAATATGATTACAAAATTGAATAATTCAAATGCTTGATATAGACTGCCAAATTATCCCACAGAAAGAGAGAAATGGAGCGAGGGAGCGAGAGATCTCACTTTTTAAGCCAGATCCTCTTCACACTATGGACAGTAGTTTTCTTTGCTACTAAACTCCCAGTGAAAATGACTGGCTAGACACAGAGCTTTGGCATTAACCAGGTGAAAACTGGAGTCTTTCAAAAAACATTTATTTTGTGTTTACCATGTGCAGAGCTCACTGTAAGATCTGGCTCTTAAAGAGAACATTTCGGTCATTCAGTCGTTGTCTTATCTGAAAAATACATAGTGAGTGCCTGCTGTATATACATAACACTGAATTCTTAATGCCGGCCACCATTTTGGCTGCTTAGAAATGTTTTCATTGCCTACCTAAATAGTGCCCACTCTATCTTGAGTCCTGAGGTATTGCTACAAGATGTTATCAGTGAATTATTATTCATTATTCTTTGAAGTCACAGAGATTCCAAGTCTGAAATTTCTAGCACAGCATGATGAAAATCTGGCCTTGGGTTTTCCAGCTGTGTTTACAGGCAACTTTTACATTATGCTTTGCCTATGTATCTCCTCCATCAACAGGTAGCAAAGAAGTAGGTACCTAACACCTTGGCTCCTGGCCATTTGCTTAACTTTCCATGGCCCCATTATCTTTAGAAAGGGAGGCTGTGAGGGAGAGAGATACAGTGGTTTGTGCTTGGTCGACTGGTTTATGTTCTTCTTCAAAAGGCAACACCCCACAGGGGTTATGCATAGTTGGCGTGTCGTGTGTGTGTGTGTGTGTGTGTGTGTGTGTGTGTGTGTGTGTGTGTGTGTATGCATGCGCGCTCGCACACATAAAGATAAAGGAATCAGAGAAGCTTTGAGGTGAGGACTCTAGAAGTCACTTGGTGCCACGGTATCATCCTGAGCTACAGTCAGATGAGAGTTTCCTGAAGCAGGAACAGAAAGGAGCAGACACATCTGCCCATGGCTGGTACTTAGAGCAGCTCTCTCCCAGCGCCTCACTCCTACCACTATAGAAACACACCTTGGATTAGTCAGATCTATTCAGGTTGGAGGAAAACATTCAAGCAATTATTTGAGGGGAGAAGAAGAAGCAAGGGAAACCATTCAGGATCCTGGTAGACGCTCTGAGTACCTGTGCTGCCAAGGCTGATGTTGAGCAGGCTAATTTTATGCAGAACCAGAAGTCTCTCCCAGTGACCTTCAGGATCACAGGGGAGTTCTGTGCTCCACCCCTCAGCATGCACACGGTTGGTGGGTACATTTCCCAAGGAGAGGGTCCAATTGTGTCATTCAATCCCCATTCATTTCAGTTAGGAACGCACTAAACTTCCAGCCATCACAACACCTTCACTGCCAAAGACAATGTAGTAGAAAGAAAAGTTCCAGAAGACTTCTGCTTATATCTTGCTGACCCAGACTACCTCACGGTCACCCCTAGATGCAAAGGAGGCTCAGAAATCCAATGTTCAGTTCTTATAGCATCTACGGAGAAGAGGGAAGGGAGAAGGGATTTGGGTTGAACTATCTACCTTGCTCTCGGATATGAAGCCCTCCTTTTGGTAGGTTTTCACACGAGGCCTCTCAGAGGTGGTTGGTCAGCATATAGTTGTCTTAGGCTCAGGCCTAGATCCTGGTTCCATCATTTTTGGCCAGGCTGGCAGGACTGACTTCACTTAAAGCATATAGCCCAAGCCAAAGCCACTTAATGCTTGGCAGACCCACTCCAGAAGGGGCACAGGGTATGGATAATCTTCCAGGAAAGGTCTGTGGAATGATTTCTTTAAGATCTTGGAAAGAATTATTGATAGCTATTAAGCCCTTTATTTGGGTCCTCTTGTGCCTAGAGTTTTGCCATTTAAGAATCCAGATGAATGCTGCCATCATATATTTTTATTATGCCTAAATTATTTTAGAAGTTCAGTCTTTTTATTTCTTATACATTTTGTAATTTTCTACAATGTGCCAGGGAGTGAGTAAGGTTTGGTGTTATAGTAGAAACCGATGTAGAAGGTATTGCCTTCTTCAAGGTATTTTCAATCTATTGGGAGAGTCACAGTTATGAAATCGTTCCACAGATAAATATGTAATCACAAGTTAATAATGCAATAAAAGAGGAGAGATCCATGAGGATCTACAGGAAGAGAACCTGACCTTATCTGGGGTACAAAGAAAACATCTAAGAAAGTGATTTTAAGCAGAGAGATAAGAATCAAAAGGACAGAAGATGGGCAATGAGGGATGATTTCCGAGCGCAGGGAATAGCACGCGCAAAGACCCTGAGGCAGGAGAAAGCCTGATGTACCTCCCAAATTGAAAGAAGAACCAATATTCTTTCTGGCTGGAGCAAGATGAGAAGGAATAAACTGGTATGAGACGGGGCTCAAACTGGCAGTAACACAGAATCTCTAATAGGACAACGGTCACGGGGCAGACCTGTCATTTTTCCATCCAATGGACAGAATCTTGAATATTTGCACTGGAGGAGATGACCCAGTTTCCGTCCATGACACATTGCCTCCGCGGGACCCTTTTCCTCCAACCATTTTTGTTCTGGTGAATTGAGGTTTTGAGGATGCCCAGTTAAAAACACTTATCCTCTGTCCACTTTCTGAACCAACTGAGAAAAGGACAACATCGTCAGCAGATAAAGAAGCAAATTGCCATCCTTATTTCCGATGAAGGCTGGGCAGAGAAGGTAGCTTACTCTAAGGTACAGAGCGGGTTTGTGAACTCCCCTCTGACTAGGGAAGAGCCCACTAGAAGGAAAGTTTGCATTTGCAGAGAAGTCACTCCTGCCCAGGTCACTGCGTTCCACTTTTCTAGGTTGAGAAGGGAGGTGGGAGGGACCAAATTTGCCCCTAACTCCTCCTGCCTCCCCCTTGTCCTTTGATAGATTAGCTTCACTCAGTTCAGAAATGTGGAGCAAATGCTTCCATCCAGAGCTAGGCTACTGTCTCTACCTCTTTAGGGAGGCAAAGGGGTTGCACAAGAACCCCACAGCGTTTTGGGAAACTCTCTGCATGATTACAACTTCAGGAGTGGGCAATAAGTGTTCTTTTCTCATCCAGTGTCAAGAGCTGTTAAGAGAAAGACCTCATATAACCTGGTCCTTATGAATGAAGATGAATTCTGATAAATGATATCCTATTTTCTAGGAGGCCTATGATATTGAACACAAAGCCATAATTCCCAACACCTGTAACTTCCTTGCTGAACTAACCCCCTTTTTCTTCTTTTTCATCCACATAAATAAAATTCCCCAGTTATTTCTTTTTCAAACCTTGCTTGAAGTAACAGATGCCAACAATATATCTAAATCAAAAGTGTAAACTTTAGGGTCACAGAACGTTAGTGCTGGAAAGGCTCCTGTAGGTCATCAATCTAATCCCATTCCTTGTTTTATTAGAAAACATGAGACCCAGAGAGATGAAATGTCTCACCCAGGGTCACATAGTCATCTGTATCCCTCTCCTAATTATTTGGATTCTATGACCAGGGGTATTTCCAACTACACCATGTAGATACATCAGAGAAATTCACTATTTATAGAACACTTGTGATGCTTTTATAAAAATAAACATACAGGGGTGCCTGGGTGGCTCAGTCAGTTAAGCAGCTGACTCTTGATTTTGGTTCAGGTCATGATCTCAGGGTTCTGGGATTGAGCCCTGAATCAGGCTCCACGCTCAGTGGGGAGTCTGCTTCAGGATTCTCTCCTTCTGCCTCTCCCCCACATGTGTGCCCTCTCTCTCTCTCTCTCTCATAAATAAATCTTTAAAAAATAAGAAACATATAGGCTTTTTCCAAATAAATCACTCGTTAGTAGTAATTTGTATTTTGTATATTAGGTTTTCTTGTAGAATAACCCTTGAACTTGTTTTGCATTCAGTCAGTGGTTTGACTTTTCTGGTTCTAAATAAATGTTTCCTTTTTAATGTTCTCTTTTCCTGATTAACAACGTGCCAAGGAGAAAGAGATAAGTTATGTACTTTAATTACAATAACCCCAGGCTATTGAGAGAATTCTTATCACTGTATTGGACCGTGCATTCGTGTTCACTTAGAAACGGCATTGGTAAAATGTAAGCCGTGAATTTGAACTCTGAGATGGTGGGGCCATCCCTGAACAAGAGCAGAGAATTTTATTCCAGTTTCCTCCAGTCATGTTGTGCTCCTTTCCTTCCTATTAAAAATGGGAAGTAACTATTAGCCCAGGTTATGATGAGGAGTAGGGAATTTGAGATGCTGTAAAGGGTAGTGGAAAGCAGCATTGGGAGCCCAGAATTCTCAATCAGCTCTGCCACCAATGAGCTATCTCTCTGGGAAAGTGACATGGACTCTCTGAGCCTCAGTTTACCCATCTGTAAAATGGATTGTTGTGCTAGCTGCTCTCTAAGGTCTTTCTATAGAAGTCAAAATTTCTTTTGACTCTGAGTCCTTATAATTCCATTTTCCTTTCTCCGCTCTTATCTCATACCGTTCATTTCCCTAAACCAAGCAATAGCCTCTGGCTTCAAAGAGACATGCAATATCATGTCAAAACAGAGCAGTTTTTATAAATACCAAAGGACTTTATCCAGTGAATAATACATGCTTTATTCTACTCGTTAGAAAGAAGAGAGACTCTAGCATCATTTCCATTCTCATCATGGTACCATTTCATAACTATGGCAACATATCCATGGTCCCTTTCTCTAAGGAGTTTCCTTCAAGACAGACTTCCTAGGTGGGCTAAGGGGCAGGAGGAGACCTCGGCTACCTACACCCAACCTCAGTGTCTTCGTGTTCTTCTGGCTGAAATATCTTGAATACTTGGCACCAAAAAATGCATGATAGCATGTTATGGATATTGAACTAGGGGTCATATGATCTGGTTCCGGTCCTAGATCTTCTAATGAGATGCATGACCTTGATCTCAAGTCATTTGTCTTCTGTGGCCTCAGTTTACACATTTATGAAATGGGAAGTTTGGACTGGATGGTGTCTAAGGTCTCCTTCAGCTTTAAAGTATATGAAGTGTTACTTAAATGGACTTAAATGGATGATGGAAAGGGATATCAAGAAGCCTAAAATTTTGGTTCCTGCCTTCAAGGGATACGCAACTGAGTTGGGAAATGCAAGGGCAGCAGCATCCCAGGGCCAGGAGTCTAGAGGTGGAAATAAAATTTTTAACATCTGTTGATATTTTCAAGCTATGGAAGTTTATTCTAAGCTCACAGTTAGGGGTGCATATCCATTTTTTTTTTTGATGGAATCACCATCTTTTCTCTGGAAGTGTCTGGTGTTCTCTTTTTTAAGTATATCTTGATTTTGGCCTTTTGATGATAAACATTCAGCTCTGTCTCCACAGGGTGCATGCAGTTGGAAGGCTGGTAAGCTATGTGTAGGCTAGAGGAGAGGAAGAAAAGATGGCAGTATGGATAAAAAAAGAATAACCAGTCTTGGAATAAGAAAACACAAGATGTATTAAGGAGACAACTGCTTGGCCAGTTTGATCATTAGGACTTTTGAAGAGGGGAAAAAATGCTGACAATTTGGAATCAGATTATAAGAAGTATGATATAGTCAAAAGAGAGACCAAAGATAAATTCTAGCTCTGCTATTTTACCGTCTGTGTGCCTTTGAGCAAGTTATTTAATCTTTCTGAGCTTCTATCTTCACATGGTAAAATGGAAATAATTAATTATTAATTAATAGAAACAATGTATGAAAAGTTCCTGGCACAGTGAAACTGACCATAAGTGTTAATTTTCCAAATCCTGGGTTCTGTCCACCTCCACAGTGGCTTCTTCTCTGACAGACAACTGGGAAAGTAGCAACCAGACAGACATGGCTTTGATTTAGGCTTGGCCAGTTACAAGGTCTTTGATCTTAGTCAAGTCATTTAACCTTTCTGAGCTTCAATTTACTTGTCTACAAAGTGAAATTAACCGTTCTTACTTTGCAGGATTGTTGTAAAGTTTAGAAATGTGTTACATTATGCATGCAACCATACCTGTTAATTGTGGAGAGACAGTAGGTTTCAATAAATGATGGTGATGAGGAAAAGAAGGAGGAAAAAGAGGGGTTACCATTGAGATACTTAAACTCTCAACCAAGAGCCTAGGATTTATCTTGTGGGTCATGGTGGTCTTGAAAGTTTTCATTTCTCAGATAGGGTATCATAAGATGAAATGAAGAGAATCTTGACTTTGATGAGCACAATACAAGAATGGCAAGACTGTGCACAGGGCAGGGAGAACGCCCTGGAGGTAGAGAGAGACCAGCTCCCTGGAGACAAAACCCAGCTCTGTTCATGTATGTGCTATATAGTTCTTTTGTGAATTCTTTCCTCCTTAATCTGACAATTGTGAATCTTGAGAGACAGACATAGAAACAGAGAGTGAGAAAGGAACCCACAGAAAGAGGCTTCCTGGCTTCTTGTGTGAGGACATCTGGCACACGGCTGTGCCGCCTGGATGCAGGTGGCTTAGGAGAACTTGCATCCAGGTATAAACCTGACATCAACAGGCTTGAATTTTCAGCTCCCATGTGGGCTATTTTAAATAAAACTGCAGGGAATCAAAGTGAAGGTGGTGAGAACACCACCTCCCCTCTGTTATCTCGCCTTCATCAAAATGTGCTTGAACACCTGAGAACCGGTTTCTTCCCTGCTGTCTCCACGTTTCTTGCCCACCACCGTCTGTCTCTTCCTCATCCGGAGGAGATTTCTGGTCGTCCGCACGCCCACCGAAAAGGCTTCCCACACCCTCTTTCTGTCGTGCCCTTCAACTCTGTTTTCAATCTGTGTGCTTTTTCTTTTTTTCCTTAAAGGAGGGTGAGTTTGCTTTTGTGAGAAAGGTGTTTGGCTTAGCTTATTCTGAGAGCAGAATGTCTTTAAGTTCAGTGTATATTTTTCATGTCTCCCTCCTATCCTTTCCTCTCCTTTTTCCAGCCAGTCATCCAAACACTGAAGGTCTGCTGGGCATTGGTAACCTACAAAAAGTCAGTTTCTTTTGCTGCACTTGTTTCTACTCTAAGGGCTGGTGCCCAATGTGTTCTCTTTAGAGAAGGCAGTGGGTACCTAGGCCCCAACCAACTGGCAGGAAATAGGGGTGCTATGGAGCAGCACCTCGGAAGATTCATACCCTGGGCAGGGGGCGGGGGGTGTGCCTAAGGCAGGACTACTACAGATTGGTAGATTTCGTGACCATCCCCCAAAGGGCAATGTGTGTTGTCTCCTGAGAATTTTTCTCAGCCCACCTTCCGGTTCTCTAAAATCCCATTGTCTTGCTAAGTTGAATGGAAATGGTGGCACCCAAGATAATCATGTAGGGCCCCCTTTTTCTGGGTGTAGGAGTGCTTACTCTAGTGCAATGGCTCTTTCTTGTTTTAGAGAATTTGTAATGAAATATTTCATACATCAAGGGTTTATACCATCAAGGGTTCATATGAACACTCATAGGTAGCCAGCACCTGTCTTAAGAAATAGACTGTTAACAGAGCACTCAGAGGCGTCTCTGTCCTGCAGCTCATTCACAACCCCCTTCTAACTTCCCCCAGGTATTTATGGTCTTACTTTTCTTATGAGTTTAAAACATATAAATACATGGAGAACAATATATTTGGAACTGTATATATTTACATAGAAATATATGTATTTAGTTCTGTATAATTCTATATATACACATATATCTGTATCTCTATATATTCCTAAATAATATATTAAATTTTCTTGCTGTTGAATTTTATATAAATGGCATCAAACTGGATATATTCTTTAGCAACTTGCATTTTTTGCACGGAATAATGTGAGATTAAGCCATGTCGATGCATTAAATACTCATTCATTCATTCTCCTGCAATATAGTGTTCCACTCCATAGATACGGTATAATTCACTTATCTCTTCTCTGTTGACAGATATTTAGGGTATTACTAGTTGTTATAAATAGCAAATTTGAAATGTTTTTTACCATTGTAAATTCTGATGCTGTGAAAGTGTTTTGCACATGTCCTGGTACGCTTGTGGGAGAATTACTCCAGATTTTGTAAGTTGAGGTGAAATTCCTGCATCAAAATGTGTGAACATTATCTACTTATTTCCAAGAATTTTTGCAAAGTGGTTGTATATACCTAACATCAGGGTATAAAGAGTCCCCATGGATCCCATCCTTGGTAATACTCTTTTATTGCCCAACATTTACATTTTTTGCCAGTCTTGTCTGTATAAAATGGCAGATCTTTCTGGTATTAATTGGCATTTCCTTAGTACTTATGAGATGAAACATTTTTTTTTTAATTTTTTGATCACTGAGGCTTCCTCTCTTGTGTTGAACTCTTTGTGTGTTTCCAGTGCATCCCGATCCATTTGACGGAGCTCTCTGTATATGGCTCAGTTAGGATAGAAGAGGGAGGGCGTATGCTGACATGTGTGCTCTTTTCTCCGTGAAGGCCCCGAGGAAGCAGGAAGTGGCCACTATGGATCCCGTTATGCAATCGACATGGGAGTCGATGAGGAGGATGACGAGTTTGAAGACTACTTAGATTTGGATGTCTCCTTCGAGGAGGTAACAAGAATCTCTGCTTGTAAAACCTGGGTGTTCTTGTTCTCATGCTGAACAAGGCAGTTTAACTGATGGGCCATGAACATTTTACTTACAACTTACTTAAATTGGCTCATTTGCTCTTAAAACTTATTTATTTTCTCTAGTAGGCTCCAGGTCCTCATAAATTCGTAGTAACTAGGTACGACCATGTTAATGTCCTATAGCCAGCCCCTGCCTGCTGACTTCACAATCTGGCAGAACCATATTTAGATTTCCCACCAAGTGGACATGTATGAAGTCAGGTATTAGAAGGAAATGAACAATTCCTTGACAAAGTAATACATCTTTGTGATATTATAATAATAAAAATCATGTAATAGCATCTTTACCACTGGTTTTCTGAATGGCACAGGGAAACGTACTTAAAATCCTTGAGCCTCAAGTTCTTATCCGTAAACTGGGGTCAGCACCCTCTGCCCTATCTACATCCTAGGGTTTTGAGAAATAACAAAATTGACCATACTTTCAAGTATTAGACATCAACCATAAATAAGGCTGTCTAAACACTGTGCTCTGTATTAATCTTGAACCCTTTCTCTTCTCTGGCTTTAGGTGAAACCACTTCCTGCTCTCAAAGGAGGGAATAGGAAAGTTTGGGTGGAATCCAAGAAGGCACACAGGTTAAATCCAAAGACTGCTCCGAGGCTTGTCCCCCCTACCCTAGCGTCTCTCCCAACGACTGCAGTGGCTCCCCAGCCCACTCCAGTGGAGAGGAAAAGGAAGAATGGCGTGGCTATAATGCCAAGGCTCTTTGACATGTCTTGTGATGAAACGATCTGCTCTGCTGATAGCTTTTGTATCAATGACTACACCTGGGGAGGCTCGCGGTGCCATTGCAAACTGGGCAAAGGTGGTGCGAGCTGCTCAGAAGGTAGGTCCCTGGTGGGGAGAAGAACATGGTGGGGGGTTGGCCCCAATGGGAACCAGAGGGCAGTTTTGTATACCGCACATGGTTCCTTCTAGCACTTTTTTCTAAGATAAGCACCTTTTCCATGGATTCATAATTAAATTAGCTGTCCAGTAAAAATGTAAGGCCACTTCCATTGCTTCTAGTTGAATAGCACCCTGTTTCTATGTGTGCTGTCCATGTAGTATTTTTGGGGCAATTAACAAATAATCCTAATGACACCTTGGGGAGGAAGACTTTATTTGGATCACATCTCTACTGAAAAAGTGCAGCTGAAACATGGGCACGAAGTTAAGAAAGATGATCATTGAGCCAACTTACATCACACAAATGTCCAGCTAGAAGGCAGGTGTCAGTGGTCTGGAAACCATTGATTTCTCTTTCGGGTAGCAAGTTAACAACCTCTAGTTTCTCCCTAGGAGTTTCAGAAGCTCAAAATTCCCAAGAATCAGAATCATAGATGTCAGAAGTAGAGAAGATAATAAGCTGGGTATAACAGATTTTCGGGGATTTCACTTAATGACCTCTAGGCAATGGCATATATTGATATGAAGAAGTAAGGAAATCATATAGTATGCTTTTATGTTGTCTTCTTCTCTTTTCAGACATTGTTATCCAGTGTCCTCAGTTCTTTGGCCACTCCTATGTGACTTTTGAGCCTCTGAAGAACTCCTATCAGGAGTTTCAAATTACTCTTGAATTTAGGGTAAGAAGGATTAGATGTTTGATGAATGCCTAATGGACGGACATCTTAGCTTGGCATTGGGCCACATCCGATGGGGTGGGCTGGGAGTGCAGAAGTGTACAGGTAAATGGCAAAGGTAAATATGACACAGAGTCTGTCCTTAAACATATTCACAGGGTGGCAAGAATGATGGGCGCATTTACACGTTCAAGGGCGCCAGTAAGCGGAGGCTTCTATTTGCTACTGAACTTCGGAAGGGGCTGGCTGGCCAGTGAGAGCACGTAGGTCCCAGCCCTGTGGTTCATCACTGTGACTCTTCACAGACCAGGATCTCAGAGGCATAACGCATTCCCCATTCCAAAATCCCTCTTAAAGGGAGCTCACATGTCTGCCATCCTTGCTATGACTATAAGGGAACAAATAGAAAAACTGCTCTATACACAGCCCTTGCACATGGTGAGAGCCCAGGGGATGCTCTCTGATCTGAATCAACAGCAAATCGGATTTCAGTCCAGGACTTCAGCTTAGAGTTATTCTTTTGGGCATCTCAGACAATACAGCAAGATTTGGAGATCTGGAAACAAGTCCCCTTTGAGGTCGTGGTCACAGTGTTGAGTGTCGAAAAGATGATCCGTCCCAGTCTAGGGCAGCCAACAAGGGTGAAAAGCAACCTAGTCTAGCAGCAGGGTGGATTTTACCATCCTGTTCCCCTAACAGAAGGAAAGAGGGAGGGAAGTAAAAAAGAGTTAAAAAGAAAAAAGAAAAGAAAAGAGAAAAGAATGCTCTGTGGTGAAAACAGAACTCGATGGACAGGCAAATGGTCTCTCTGAGCGCAGTCTCTGTGCACATGGTTTTCCTGAGGCTCTGCTGTGGACTCACCAAGCCAGGGGAAGAGCAGGTCAGAGGCGGAGCCAGCTGTCTCTAAACTCACTGCCATTCCTCACACCCAGTGTATATCGCTGCCCTTTGTTTACTGGAAAGGAACGGAGACTTGGGACTGGGGTTCACTGGAGCCCGTGCACTTGCCCCTTTGTAAAGAGGACCACAGAGAGAATGCTCAGGTCCCATAGTCATGAGCGTTTCCGGGTGGTACTCACTGGTCGTGTGGCTTTTGTTGGTACACTAGGCAGAGGTGGATGATGGCTTACTGCTCTACTGCGGGGAGAATGAACACGGCGGGGGTGACTTCATGTCTCTGGCCATGATCCGACGCTCACTCCAATTCAGGTAACCTCCCCCGAAACCCCACGGTTAATACCATCCGACATTATGTTTACATTCCTATAGTGTGAATAAAATATAAATGGGATGGGTTCCTGCAGATAAAGGAACGATGTATATAAGGCGAGCCTGGATCTCTTTACTAAATAGTGGCATAGCAGGATCGCGGGTCCCCCTAGAAGCTTGAGTTCAGTCCGTTCATTCAACAGGAAATGCTTCTGGAGCCCCTGTGGTACACCAGGCACTGTTGTAGGCCCGGTGACTGCAACAGTGAGCCCAAGCAATCCAGTCCCTTCACTCCCGGAGCTCGAGTAGATGTGGCGGGAAGGAGGCTGGGATCTTCTTGTCTCCTGCAGCAAATAGGACTGATGGCCACGGAGAACTGAGAGAAGCCTATGACTTCCTGAGGTTTCCCAGAGGCTCCAAGCCCAAGCTTTGCTCACCCTACCCCCCGGCCCCTCCCAACTCCCACCCAGGGCCATGGACTGTTTGGTGCTCCTCCTCAGCCCTGGTCTGTTTCTCTCCCTATGTACTCTGGAAGTCACCTTTTGTCTGTGCGTGGTTTTCTGGGGGCAGAGTTTTGTGGAGGCGCGAGTGTTTGAACCACCATCATGGGGGTGTACACAGCACCTCTTTGAGAATGACCAGTGAGGATCGGCCTTGTCCTTGTCCCTAGTGCACTGGTAAAGGTCCTGATGGCACCGTTCCTCTGCCGCCTGACCTTCAGCAAGTGACTTAACCTCTCGGAGCTGGTGTTTCCTCCAAGGACCCTTGTGAGGATGAAATGAATGAATACACAAAAGTGCTTGGAGCTGTGTCTGGCTCAGAGCAAGCACTCCAGATGCATTGACCATTATTATCTTTTGATTGTTTCAGCCCCCAAATTACTTTAGGTTAAGCTGGAGAAGACTGTCGAACCATTCCACTTGGGGAAGACAACGGTCCAGCATTGCTTTGATTCGTGGGAATCTGATGCTGGGCCAGGGCCCGGGGGCAGCGGTTCTCCCACTCACACACACACAAACACTCGGAGGATATGTAGCACTGGCAGGGATTCAGGGTAGCCCCCCGCCAGCTCTGCATCTCCTGATTCCGCTACTCCTCTCTAGATGAGCCTACTGGGCCATGCGTCTCCACTCCATTCCTCTCCACTGAGGATCATCGTGGAGACACAGGGGATCCAGGCCAAGTAACTGCAGTTAGTGCAAGTCCTGAGAAGGACGATGCTGGTCACACGTCTTTCCCCACTAGCAGTCTCGGGACCCACAGGGAAGTGGCATGGCGGCCGTCCTGAAGCTGACGGGAAAGGGTCAGAATTCTTGACGTAAAACACGGTTACTAGTGGGTACCCTACGCCATAGGGAAGCTGGAGAAAGAAAACAAAAACAAGAATAAAGCAATCGTCTGAGAATGTTCCCCCACTGCCCACCCCCC